>JAPFFF010000076.1:0-305259 GCA_039105265.1 Tritrichomonas musculus | reverse complement strand
TGAAACTCTCATTCAGCATATTTCAACAAACACACAAAATTAAAAATATCAACAACATTTGAAACTCTCATTCAGCATATTTCAACAAACACACAAAATTAAAAATATCAACAACATTTGAAACTCTCATTCAGCATATTTCAACAAACACACAAAATTAAAAATATCAACAACATTTGAAACTCTCATTCAGCATATTTCAACAAACACACAAAATTAAAAATATCAACAACATTTGAAACTCTCATTCAGCATATTTCAACAAACACACAAAATTAAAAATATCAACAACATTTGAAACTCTCATTCAGCATATTTCATTTAGCATATTTCAACAAACACACAAAATTAAAAATATCAACAACATTTGAAACTCTCATTCAGCATATTTCAACAAACACACAAAATTAAAAATATCAACAACATTTGAAACTCTCATTCAGCATATTTCAACAAACACACAAAATTAAAAATATCAACAACATTTGAAACTCTCATTCAGCATATTTCAACAAACACACAAAATTAAAAATATCAACAACATTTGAAACTCTCATTCAGCATATTTCAACAAACACACAAAATTAAAAATATCAACAACATTTGAAACTCTCATTCAGCATATTTCAACAAACACACAAAATTAAAAATATCAACAACATTTGAAACTCTCATTCAGCATATTTCAACAAACACACAAAATTAAAAATATCAACAACATTTGAAACTCTCATTCAGCATATTTCAACAAACACACAAAATTAAAAATATCAACAACATTTGAAACTCTCATTCAGCATATTTCAACAAACACACAAAATTAAAAATATCAACAACATTTGAAACTCTCATTCAGCATATTTCAACAAACACACAAAATTAAAAATATCAACAACATTTGAAACTCTCATTCAGCATATTTCAACAAACACACAAAATTAAAAATATCAACAACATTTGAAACTCTCATTCAGCATATTTCAACAAACACACAAAATTAAAAATATCAACAACATTTGAAACTCTCATTCAGCATATTTCAACAAACACACAAAATTAAAAATATCAACAACATTTGAAACTCTCATTCAGCATATTTCAACAAACACACAAAATTAAAAATATCAACAACATTTGAAACTCTCATTCAGCATATTTCAACAAACACACAAAATTAAAAATATCAACAACATTTGAAACTCTCATTCAGCATATTTCAACAAACACACAAAATTAAAAATATCAACAACATTTGAAACTCTCATTCAGCATATTTCAACAAACACACAAAATTAAAAATATCAACAACATTTGAAACTCTCATTCAGCATATTTCAACAAACACACAAAATTAAAAATATCAACAACATTTGAAACTCTCATTCAGCATATTTCAACAAACACACAAAATTAAAAATATCAACAACATTTGAAACTCTCATTCAGCATATTTCAACAAACACACAAAATTAAAAATATCAACAACATTTGAAACTCTCATTCAGCATATTTCAACAAACACACAAAATTAAAAATATCAACAACATTTGAAACTCTCATTCAGCATATTTCAACAAACACACAAAATTAAAAATATCAACAACATTTGAAACTCTCATTCAGCATATTTCAACAAACACACAAAATTAAAAATATCAACAACATTTGAAACTCTCATTCAGCATATTTCAACAAACACACAAAATTAAAAATATCAACAACATTTGAAACTCTCATTCAGCATATTTCAACAAACACACAAAATTAAAAATATCAACAACATTTGAAACTCTCATTCAGCATATTTCAACAAACACACAAAATTAAAAATATCAACAACATTTGAAACTCTCATTCAGCATATTTC
Source organism: Tritrichomonas musculus (assembly GCA_039105265.1). Taxonomy (NCBI): domain Eukaryota; phylum Parabasalia; order Tritrichomonadida; family Tritrichomonadidae; genus Tritrichomonas; species Tritrichomonas musculus. Next base: position 303,392 of record JAPFFF010000076.1, on the reverse strand, counting down.
AACAAACACACAAAATTAAAAATATCAACAACATTTGAAACTCTCATTCAGCATATTTCAACAAACACACAAAATTAAAAATATCAACAACATTTGAAACTCTCATTCAGCATATTTCAACAAACACACAAAATTAAAAATATCAACAACATTTGAAACTCTCATTCAGCATATTTCAACAAACACACAAAATTAAAAATATCAACAACATTTGAAACTCTCATTCAGCATATTTCAACAAACACACAAAATTAAAAATATCAACAACATTTGAAACTCTCATTCAGCATATTTCAACAAACACACAAAATTAAAAATATCAACAACATTTGAAACTCTCATTCAGCATATTTCAAGCATATTTCAACAAACACACAAAATTAAAAATATCAACAACATTTGAAACTCTCATTCAGCATATTTCAACAAACACACAAAATTAAAAATATCAACAACATTTGAAACTCTCATTCAGCATATTTCAACAAACACACAAAATTAAAAATATCAACAACATTTGAAACTCTCATTCAGCATATTTCAACAAACACACAAAATTAAAAATATCAACAACATTTGAAACTCTCATTCAGCATATTTCAACAAACACACAAAATTAAAAATATCAACAACATTTGAAACTCTCATTCAGCATATTTCAACAAACACACAAAATTAAAAATATCAACAACATTTGAAACTCTCATTCAGCATATTTCAACAAACACACAAAATTAAAAATATCAACAACATTTGAAACTCTCATTCAGCATATTTCAACAAACACACAAAATTAAAAATATCAACAACATTTGAAACTCTCATTCAGCATATTTCAACAAACACACAAAATTAAAAATATCAACAACATTTGAAACTCTCATTCAGCATATTTCAACAAACACACAAAATTAAAAATATCAACAACATTTGAAACTCTCATTCAGCATATTTCAACAAACACACAAAATTAAAAATATCAACAACATTTGAAACTCTCATTCAGCATATTTCAACAAACACACAAAATTAAAAATATCAACAACATTTGAAACTCTCATTCAGCATATTTCAACAAACACACAAAATTAAAAATATCAACAACATTTGAAACTCTCATTCAGCATATTTCAACAAACACACAAAATTAAAAATATCAACAACATTTGAAACTCTCATTCAGCATATTTCAACAAACACACAAAATTAAAAATATCAACAACATTTGAAACTCTCATTCAGCATATTTCAACAAACACACAAAATTAAAAATATCAACAACATTTGAAACTCTCATTCAGCATATTTCAACAAACACACAAAATTAAAAATATCAACAACATTTGAAACTCTCATTCAGCATATTTCAACAAACACACAAAATTAAAAATATCAACAACATTTGAAACTCTCATTCAGCATATTTCAACAAACACACAAAATTAAAAATATCAACAACATTTGAAACTCTCATTCAGCATATTTCAACAAACACACAAAATTAAAAATATCAACAACATTTGAAACTCTCATTCAGCATATTTCAACAAACACACAAAATTAAAAATATCAACAACATTTGAAACTCTCATTCAGCATATTTCAACAAACACACAAAATTAAAAATATCAACAACATTTGAAACTCTCATTCAGCATATTTCAACAAACACACAAAATTAAAAATATCAACAACATTTGAAACTCTCATTCAGCATATTTCAACAAACACACAAAATTAAAAATATCAACAACATTTGAAACTCTCATTCAGCATATTTCAACAAACACACAAAATTAAAAATATCAACAACATTTGAAACTCTCATTCAGCATATTTCAACAAACACACAAAATTAAAAATATCAACAACATTTGAAACTCTCATTCAGCATATTTCAACAAACACACAAAATTAAAAATATCAACAACATTTGAAACTCTCATTCAGCATATTTCAACAAACACACAAAATTAAAAATATCAACAACATTTGAAACTCTCATTCAGCATATTTCAACAAACACACAAAATTAAAAATATCAACAACATTTGAAACTCTCATTCAGCATATTTCAACAAACACACAAAATTAAAAATATCAACAACATTTGAAACTCTCATTCAGCATATTTCAACAAACACACAAAATTAAAAATATCAACAACATTTGAAACTCTCATTCAGCATATTTCAACAAACACACAAAATTAAAAATATCAACAACATTTGAAACTCTCATTCAGCATATTTCAACAAACACACAAAATTAAAAATATCAACAACATTTGAAACTCTCATTCAGCATATTTCAACAAACACACAAAATTAAAAATATCAACAACATTTGAAACTCTCATTCAGCATATTTCAACAAACACACAAAATTAAAAATATCAACAACATTTGAAACTCTCATTCAGCATATTTCAACAAACACACAAAATTAAAAATATCAACAACATTTGAAACTCTCATTCAGCATATTTCAACAAACACACAAAATTAAAAATATCAACAACATTTGAAACTCTCATTCAGCATATTTCAACAAACACACAAAATTAAAAATATCAACAACATTTGAAACTCTCATTCAGCATATTTCAACAAACACACAAAATTAAAAATATCAACAACATTTGAAACTCTCATTCAGCATATTTCAACAAACACACAAAATTAAAAATATCAACAACATTTGAAACTCTCATTCAGCATATTTCAACAAACACACAAAATTAAAAATATCAACAACATTTGAAACTCTCATTCAGCATATTTCAACAAACACACAAAATTAAAAATATCAACAACATTTGAAACTCTCATTCAGCATATTTCAACAAACACACAAAATTAAAAATATCAACAACATTTGAAACTCTCATTCAGCATATTTCAACAAACACACAAAATTAAAAATATCAACAACATTTGAAACTCTCATTCAGCATATTTCAACAAACACACAAAATTAAAAATATCAACAACATTTGAAACTCTCATTCAGCATATTTCAACAAACACACAAAATTAAAAATATCAACAACATTTGAAACTCTCATTCAGCATATTTCAACAAACACACAAAATTAAAAATATCAACAACATTTGAAACTCTCATTCAGCATATTTCAACAAACACACAAAATTAAAAATATCAACAACATTTGAAACTCTCATTCAGCATATTTCAACAAACACACAAAATTAAAAATATCAACAACATTTGAAACTCTCATTCAGCATATTTCAACAAACACACAAAATTAAAAATATCAACAACATTTGAAACTCTCATTCAGCATATTTCAACAAACACACAAAATTAAAAATATCAACAACATTTGAAACTCTCATTCAGCATATTTCAACAAACACACAAAATTAAAAATATCAACAACATTTGAAACTCTCATTCAGCATATTTCAACAAACACACAAAATTAAAAATATCAACAACATTTGAAACTCTCATTCAGCATATTTCAACAAACACACAAAATTAAAAATATCAACAACATTTGAAACTCTCATTCAGCATATTTCATTTAGCATATTTCAAACAAACACACAAAATTAAAAATATCAACAACATTTGAAACTCTCATTCAGCATATTTCAACAAACACACAAAATTAAAAATATCAACAACATTTGAAACTCTCATTCAGCATATTTCAACAAACACACAAAATTAAAAATATCAACAACATTTGAAACTCTCATTCAGCATATTTCAACAAACACACAAAATTAAAAATATCAACAACATTTGAAACTCTCATTCAGCATATTTCATTTAGCATATTTCAAACAAACACACAAAATTAAAAATATCAACAACATTTGAAACTCTCATTCAGCATATTTCAACAAACACACAAAATTAAAAATATCAACAACATTTGAAACTCTCATTCAGCATATTTCAACAAACACACAAAATTAAAAATATCAACAACATTTGAAACTCTCATTCAGCATATTTCAACAAACACACAAAATTAAAAATATCAACAACATTTGAAACTCTCATTCAGCATATTTCAACAAACACACAAAATTAAAAATATCAACAACATTTGAAACTCTCATTCAGCATATTTCAACAAACACACAAAATTAAAAATATCAACAACATTTGAAACTCTCATTCAGCATATTTCAACAAACACACAAAATTAAAAATATCAACAACATTTGAAACTCTCATTCAGCATATTTCAACAAACACACAAAATTAAAAATATCAACAACATTTGAAACTCTCATTCAGCATATTTCAACAAACACACAAAATTAAAAATATCAACAACATTTGAAACTCTCATTCAGCATATTTCAACAAACACACAAAATTAAAAATATCAACAACATTTGAAACTCTCATTCAGCATATTTCATTTAGCATATTTCAACAAACACACAAAATTAAAAATATCAACAACATTTGAAACTCTCATTCAGCATATTTCAACAAACACACAAAATTAAAAATATCAACAACATTTGAAACTCTCATTCAGCATATTTCAACAAACACACAAAATTAAAAATATCAACAACATTTGAAACTCTCATTCAGCATATTTCAACAAACACACAAAATTAAAAATATCAACAACATTTGAAACTCTCATTCAGCATATTTCAACAAACACACAAAATTAAAAATATCAACAACATTTGAAACTCTCATTCAGCATATTTCAACAAACACACAAAATTAAAAATATCAACAACATTTGAAACTCTCATTCAGCATATTTCAACAAACACACAAAATTAAAAATATCAACAACATTTGAAACTCTCATTCAGCATATTTCAACAAACACACAAAATTAAAAATATCAACAACATTTGAAACTCTCATTCAGCATATTTCAACAAACACACAAAATTAAAAATATCAACAACATTTGAAACTCTCATTCAGCATATTTCAACAAACACACAAAATTAAAAATATCAACAACATTTGAAACTCTCATTCAGCATATTTCAACAAACACACAAAATTAAAAATATCAACAACATTTGAAACTCTCATTCAGCATATTTCAACAAACACACAAAATTAAAAATATCAACAACATTTGAAACTCTCATTCAGCATATTTCAACAAACACACAAAATTAAAAATATCAACAACATTTGAAACTCTCATTCAGCATATTTCAACAAACACACAAAATTAAAAATATCAACAACATTTGAAACTCTCATTCAGCATATTTCAACAAACACACAAAATTAAAAATATCAACAACATTTGAAACTCTCATTCAGCATATTTCAACAAACACACAAAATTAAAAATATCAACAACATTTGAAACTCTCATTCAGCATATTTCAACAAACACACAAAATTAAAAATATCAACAACATTTGAAACTCTCATTCAGCATATTTCAACAAACACACAAAATTAAAAATATCAACAACATTTGAAACTCTCATTCAGCATATTTCAACAAACACACAAAATTAAAAATATCAACAACATTTGAAACTCTCATTCAGCATATTTCAACAAACACACAAAATTAAAAATATCAACAACATTTGAAACTCTCATTCAGCATATTTCAACAAACACACAAAATTAAAAATATCAACAACATTTGAAACTCTCATTCAGCATATTTCAACAAACACACAAAATTAAAAATATCAACAACATTTGAAACTCTCATTCAGCATATTTCAACAAACACACAAAATTAAAAATATCAACAACATTTGAAACTCTCATTCAGCATATTTCAACAAACACACAAAATTAAAAATATCAACAACATTTGAAACTCTCATTCAGCATATTTCAACAAACACACAAAATTAAAAATATCAACAACATTTGAAACTCTCATTCAGCATATTTCAACAAACACACAAAATTAAAAATATCAACAACATTTGAAACTCTCATTCAGCATATTTCAACAAACACACAAAATTAAAAATATCAACAACATTTGAAACTCTCATTCAGCATATTTCAACAAACACACAAAATTAAAAATATCAACAACATTTGAAACTCTCATTCAGCATATTTCAACAAACACACAAAATTAAAAATATCAACAACATTTGAAACTCTCATTCAGCATATTTCAAGCATAAACAAACACACAAAATTAAAAATATCAACAACATTTGAAACTCTCATTCAGCATATTTCAACAAACACACAAAATTAAAAATATCAACAACATTTGAAACTCTCATTCAGCATATTTCAACAAACACACAAAATTAAAAATATCAACAACATTTGAAACTCTCATTCAGCATATTTCAACAAACACACAAAATTAAAAATATCAACAACATTTGAAACTCTCATTCAGCATATTTCAACAAACACACAAAATTAAAAATATCAACAACATTTGAAACTCTCATTCAGCATATTTCAACAAACACACAAAATTAAAAATATCAACAACATTTGAAACTCTCATTCAGCATATTTCAACAAACACACAAAATTAAAAATATCAACAACATTTGAAACTCTCATTCAGCATATTTCAACAAACACACAAAATTAAAAATATCAACAACATTTGAAACTCTCATTCAGCATATTTCAACAAACACACAAAATTAAAAATATCAACAACATTTGAAACTCTCATTCAGCATATTTCAACAAACACACAAAATTAAAAATATCAACAACATTTGAAACTCTCATTCAGCATATTTCAACAAACACACAAAATTAAAAATATCAACAACATTTGAAACTCTCATTCAGCATATTTCAACAAACACACAAAATTAAAAATATCAACAACATTTGAAACTCTCATTCAGCATATTTCAACAAACACACAAAATTAAAAATATCAACAACATTTGAAACTCTCATTCAGCATATTTCAACAAACACACAAAATTAAAAATATCAACAACATTTGAAACTCTCATTCAGCATATTTCAACAAACACACAAAATTAAAAATATCAACAACATTTGAAACTCTCATTCAGCATATTTCAACAAACACACAAAATTAAAAATATCAACAACATTTGAAACTCTCATTCAGCATATTTCAACAAACACACAAAATTAAAAATATCAACAACATTTGAAACTCTCATTCAGCATATTTCAACAAACACACAAAATTAAAAATATCAACAACATTTGAAACTCTCATTCAGCATATTTCAACAAACACACAAAATTAAAAATATCAACAACATTTGAAACTCTCATTCAGCATATTTCAACAAACACACAAAATTAAAAATATCAACAACATTTGAAACTCTCATTCAGCATATTTCAACAAACACACAAAATTAAAAATATCAACAACATTTGAAACTCTCATTCAGCATATTTCAACAAACACACAAAATTAAAAATATCAACAACATTTGAAACTCTCATTCAGCATATTTCAACAAACACACAAAATTAAAAATATCAACAACATTTGAAACTCTCATTCAGCATATTTCAACAAACACACAAAATTAAAAATATCAACAACATTTGAAACTCTCATTCAGCATATTTCAACAAACACACAAAATTAAAAATATCAACAACATTTGAAACTCTCATTCAGCATATTTCAACAAACACACAAAATTAAAAATATCAACAACATTTGAAACTCTCATTCAGCATATTTCAACAAACACACAAAATTAAAAATATCAACAACATTTGAAACTCTCATTCAGCATATTTCAACAAACACACAAAATTAAAAATATCAACAACATTTGAAACTCTCATTCAGCATATTTCAACAAACACACAAAATTAAAAATATCAACAACATTTGAAACTCTCATTCAGCATATTTCAACAAACACACAAAATTAAAAATATCAACAACATTTGAAACTCTCATTCAGCATATTTCAACAAACACACAAAATTAAAAATATCAACAACATTTGAAACTCTCATTCAGCATATTTCAACAAACACACAAAATTAAAAATATCAACAACATTTGAAACTCTCATTCAGCATATTTCAACAAACACACAAAATTAAAAATATCAACAACATTTGAAACTCTCATTCAGCATATTTCAACAAACACACAAAATTAAAAATATCAACAACATTTGAAACTCTCATTCAGCATATTTCAACAAACACACAAAATTAAAAATATCAACAACATTTGAAACTCTCATTCAGCATATTTCAACAAACACACAAAATTAAAAATATCAACAACATTTGAAACTCTCATTCAGCATATTTCAACAAACACACAAAATTAAAAATATCAACAACATTTGAAACTCTCATTCAGCATATTTCAACAAACACACAAAATTAAAAATATCAACAACATTTGAAACTCTCATTCAGCATATTTCAACAAACACACAAAATTAAAAATATCAACAACATTTGAAACTCTCATTCAGCATATTTCAACAAACACACAAAATTAAAAATATCAACAACATTTGAAACTCTCATTCAGCATATTTCAACAAACACACAAAATTAAAAATATCAACAACATTTGAAACTCTCATTCAGCATATTTCAACAAACACACAAAATTAAAAATATCAACAACATTTGAAACTCTCATTCAGCATATTTCAACAAACACACAAAATTAAAAATATCAACAACATTTGAAACTCTCATTCAGCATATTTCAACAAACACACAAAATTAAAAATATCAACAACATTTGAAACTCTCATTCAGCATATTTCAACAAACACACAAAATTAAAAATATCAACAACATTTGAAACTCTCATTCAGCATATTTCAACAAACACACAAAATTAAAAATATCAACAACATTTGAAACTCTCATTCAGCATATTTCAACAAACACACAAAATTAAAAATATCAACAACATTTGAAACTCTCATTCAGCATATTTCAACAAACACACAAAATTAAAAATATCAACAACATTTGAAACTCTCATTCAGCATATTTCAACAAACACACAAAATTAAAAATATCAACAACATTTGAAACTCTCATTCAGCATATTTCAACAAACACACAAAATTAAAAATATCAACAACATTTGAAACTCTCATTCAGCATATTTCAACAAACACACAAAATTAAAAATATCAACAACATTTGAAACTCTCATTCAGCATATTTCAACAAACACACAAAATTAAAAATATCAACAACATTTGAAACTCTCATTCAGCATATTTCAACAAACACACAAAATTAAAAATATCAACAACATTTGAAACTCTCATTCAGCATATTTCAACAAACACACAAAATTAAAAATATCAACAACATTTGAAACTCTCATTCAGCATATTTCAACAAACACACAAAATTAAAAATATCAACAACATTTGAAACTCTCATTCAGCATATTTCAACAAACACACAAAATTAAAAATATCAACAACATTTGAAACTCTCATTCAGCATATTTCAACAAACACACAAAATTAAAAATATCAACAACATTTGAAACTCTCATTCAGCATATTTCAACAAACACACAAAATTAAAAATATCAACAACATTTGAAACTCTCATTCAGCATATTTCAACAAACACACAAAATTAAAAATATCAACAACATTTGAAACTCTCATTCAGCATATTTCAACAAACACACAAAATTAAAAATATCAACAACATTTGAAACTCTCATTCAGCATATTTCAACAAACACACAAAATTAAAAATATCAACAACATTTGAAACTCTCATTCAGCATATTTCAACAAACACACAAAATTAAAAATATCAACAACATTTGAAACTCTCATTCAGCATATTTCAACAAACACACAAAATTAAAAATATCAACAACATTTGAAACTCTCATTCAGCATATTTCAACAAACACACAAAATTAAAAATATCAACAACATTTGAAACTCTCATTCAGCATATTTCAACAAACACACAAAATTAAAAATATCAACAACATTTGAAACTCTCATTCAGCATATTTCAACAAACACACAAAATTAAAAATATCAACAACATTTGAAACTCTCATTCAGCATATTTCAACAAACACACAAAATTAAAAATATCAACAACATTTGAAACTCTCATTCAGCATATTTCAACAAACACACAAAATTAAAAATATCAACAACATTTGAAACTCTCATTCAGCATATTTCAACAAACACACAAAATTAAAAATATCAACAACATTTGAAACTCTCATTCAGCATATTTCAACAAAAACACACAAAATTAAAAATATCAACAACATTTGAAACTCTCATTCAGCATATTTCAACAAACACACAAAATTAAAAATATCAACAACATTTGAAACTCTCATTCAGCATATTTCAACAAACACACAAAATTAAAAATATCAACAACATTTGAAACTCTCATTCAGCATATTTCAACAAACACACAAAATTAAAAATATCAACAACATTTGAAACTCTCATTCAGCATATTTCAACAAACACACAAAATTAAAAATATCAACAACATTTGAAACTCTCATTCAGCATATTTCAACAAACACACAAAATTAAAAATATCAACAACATTTGAAACTCTCATTCAGCATATTTCAACAAACACACAAAATTAAAAATATCAACAACATTTGAAACTCTCATTCAGCATATTTCAACAAACACACAAAATTAAAAATATCAACAACATTTGAAACTCTCATTCAGCATATTTCAACAAACACACAAAATTAAAAATATCAACAACATTTGAAACTCTCATTCAGCATATTTCAACAAACACACAAAATTAAAAATATCAACAACATTTGAAACTCTCATTCAGCATATTTCAACAAACACACAAAATTAAAAATATCAACAACATTTGAAACTCTCATTCAGCATATTTCAACAAACACACAAAATTAAAAATATCAACAACATTTGAAACTCTCATTCAGCATATTTCAACAAACACACAAAATTAAAAATATCAACAACATTTGAAACTCTCATTCAGCATATTTCAACAAACACACAAAATTAAAAATATCAACAACATTTGAAACTCTCATTCAGCATATTTCAACAAACACACAAAATTAAAAATATCAACAACATTTGAAACTCTCATTCAGCATATTTCAACAAACACACAAAATTAAAAATATCAACAACATTTGAAACTCTCATTCAGCATATTTCAACAAACACACAAAATTAAAAATATCAACAACATTTGAAACTCTCATTCAGCATATTTCAACAAACACACAAAATTAAAAATATCAACAACATTTGAAACTCTCATTCAGCATATTTCAACAAACACACAAAATTAAAAATATCAACAACATTTGAAACTCTCATTCAGCATATTTCAACAAACACACAAAATTAAAAATATCAACAACATTTGAAACTCTCATTCAGCATATTTCAACAAACACACAAAATTAAAAATATCAACAACATTTGAAACTCTCATTCAGCATATTTCAACAAACACACAAAATTAAAAATATCAACAACATTTGAAACTCTCATTCAGCATATTTCAACAAACACACAAAATTAAAAATATCAACAACATTTGAAACTCTCATTCAGCATATTTCAACAAACACACAAAATTAAAAATATCAACAACATTTGAAACTCTCATTCAGCATATTTCAACAAACACACAAAATTAAAAATATCAACAACATTTGAAACTCTCATTCAGCATATTTCAACAAACACACAAAATTAAAAATATCAACAACATTTGAAACTCTCATTCAGCATATTTCAACAAACACACAAAATTAAAAATATCAACAACATTTGAAACTCTCATTCAGCATATTTCAACAAACACACAAAATTAAAAATATCAACAACATTTGAAACTCTCATTCAGCATATTTCAACAAACACACAAAATTAAAAATATCAACAACATTTGAAACTCTCATTCAGCATATTTCAACAAACACACAAAATTAAAAATATCAACAACATTTGAAACTCTCATTCAGCATATTTCAACAAACACACAAAATTAAAAATATCAACAACATTTGAAACTCTCATTCAGCATATTTCAACAAACACACAAAATTAAAAATATCAACAACATTTGAAACTCTCATTCAGCATATTTCAACAAACACACAAAATTAAAAATATCAACAACATTTGAAACTCTCATTCAGCATATTTCAACAAACACACAAAATTAAAAATATCAACAACATTTGAAACTCTCATTCAGCATATTTCAACAAACACACAAAATTAAAAATATCAACAACATTTGAAACTCTCATTCAGCATATTTCAACAAACACACAAAATTAAAAATATCAACAACATTTGAAACTCTCATTCAGCATATTTCAACAAACACACAAAATTAAAAATATCAACAACATTTGAAACTCTCATTCAGCATATTTCAACAAACACACAAAATTAAAAATATCAACAACATTTGAAACTCTCATTCAGCATATTTCAACAAACACACAAAATTAAAAATATCAACAACATTTGAAACTCTCATTCAGCATATTTCAACAAACACACAAAATTAAAAATATCAACAACATTTGAAACTCTCATTCAGCATATTTCAACAAACACACAAAATTAAAAATATCAACAACATTTGAAACTCTCATTCAGCATATTTCAACAAACACACAAAATTAAAAATATCAACAACATTTGAAACTCTCATTCAGCATATTTCAACAAACACACAAAATTAAAAATATCAACAACATTTGAAACTCTCATTCAGCATATTTCAACAAACACACAAAATTAAAAATATCAACAACATTTGAAACTCTCATTCAGCATATTTCAACAAACACACAAAATTAAAAATATCAACAACATTTGAAACTCTCATTCAGCATATTTCAACAAACACACAAAATTAAAAATATCAACAACATTTGAAACTCTCATTCAGCATATTTCAACAAACACACAAAATTAAAAATATCAACAACATTTGAAACTCTCATTCAGCATATTTCAACAAACACACAAAATTAAAAATATCAACAACATTTGAAACTCTCATTCAGCATATTTCAACAAACACACAAAATTAAAAATATCAACAACATTTGAAACTCTCATTCAGCATATTTCAACAAACACACAAAATTAAAAATATCAACAACATTTGAAACTCTCATTCAGCATATTTCAACAAACACACAAAATTAAAAATATCAACAACATTTGAAACTCTCATTCAGCATATTTCAACAAACACACAAAATTAAAAATATCAACAACATTTGAAACTCTCATTCAGCATATTTCAACAAACACACAAAATTAAAAATATCAACAACATTTGAAACTCTCATTCAGCATATTTCAACAAACACACAAAATTAAAAATATCAACAACATTTGAAACTCTCATTCAGCATATTTCAACAAACACACAAAATTAAAAATATCAACAACATTTGAAACTCTCATTCAGCATATTTCAACAAACACACAAAATTAAAAATATCAACAACATTTGAAACTCTCATTCAGCATATTTCAACAAACACACAAAATTAAAAATATCAACAACATTTGAAACTCTCATTCAGCATATTTCAACAAACACACAAAATTAAAAATATCAACAACATTTGAAACTCTCATTCAGCATATTTCAACAAACACACAAAATTAAAAATATCAACAACATTTGAAACTCTCATTCAGCATATTTCAACAAACACACAAAATTAAAAATATCAACAACATTTGAAACTCTCATTCAGCATATTTCAACAAACACACAAAATTAAAAATATCAACAACATTTGAAACTCTCATTCAGCATATTTCAACAAACACACAAAATTAAAAATATCAACAACATTTGAAACTCTCATTCAGCATATTTCAACAAACACACAAAATTAAAAATATCAACAACATTTGAAACTCTCATTCAGCATATTTCAACAAACACACAAAATTAAAAATATCAACAACATTTGAAACTCTCATTCAGCATATTTCAACAAACACACAAAATTAAAAATATCAACAACATTTGAAACTCTCATTCAGCATATTTCAACAAACACACAAAATTAAAAATATCAACAACATTTGAAACTCTCATTCAGCATATTTCAACAAACACACAAAATTAAAAATATCAACAACATTTGAAACTCTCATTCAGCATATTTCAACAAACACACAAAATTAAAAATATCAACAACATTTGAAACTCTCATTCAGCATATTTCAACAAACACACAAAATTAAAAATATCAACAACATTTGAAACTCTCATTCAGCATATTTCAACAAACACACAAAATTAAAAATATCAACAACATTTGAAACTCTCATTCAGCATATTTCAACAAACACACAAAATTAAAAATATCAACAACATTTGAAACTCTCATTCAGCATATTTCAACAAACACACAAAATTAAAAATATCAACAACATTTGAAACTCTCATTCAGCATATTTCAACAAACACACAAAATTAAAAATATCAACAACATTTGAAACTCTCATTCAGCATATTTCAACAAACACACAAAATTAAAAATATCAACAACATTTGAAACTCTCATTCAGCATATTTCAACAAACACACAAAATTAAAAATATCAACAACATTTGAAACTCTCATTCAGCATATTTCAACAAACACACAAAATTAAAAATATCAACAACATTTGAAACTCTCATTCAGCATATTTCAACAAACACACAAAATTAAAAATATCAACAACATTTGAAACTCTCATTCAGCATATTTCAACAAACACACAAAATTAAAAATATCAACAACATTTGAAACTCTCATTCAGCATATTTCAACAAACACACAAAATTAAAAATATCAACAACATTTGAAACTCTCATTCAGCATATTTCAACAAACACACAAAATTAAAAATATCAACAACATTTGAAACTCTCATTCAGCATATTTCAACAAACACACAAAATTAAAAATATCAACAACATTTGAAACTCTCATTCAGCATATTTCAACAAACACACAAAATTAAAAATATCAACAACATTTGAAACTCTCATTCAGCATATTTCAACAAACACACAAAATTAAAAATATCAACAACATTTGAAACTCTCATTCAGCATATTTCAACAAACACACAAAATTAAAAATATCAACAACATTTGAAACTCTCATTCAGCATATTTCAACAAACACACAAAATTAAAAATATCAACAACATTTGAAACTCTCATTCAGCATATTTCAACAAACACACAAAATTAAAAATATCAACAACATTTGAAACTCTCATTCAGCATATTTCAACAAACACACAAAATTAAAAATATCAACAACATTTGAAACTCTCATTCAGCATATTTCAACAAACACACAAAATTAAAAATATCAACAACATTTGAAACTCTCATTCAGCATATTTCAACAAACACACAAAATTAAAAATATCAACAACATTTGAAACTCTCATTCAGCATATTTCAACAAACACACAAAATTAAAAATATCAACAACATTTGAAACTCTCATTCAGCATATTTCAACAAACACACAAAATTAAAAATATCAACAACATTTGAAACTCTCATTCAGCATATTTCAACAAACACACAAAATTAAAAATATCAACAACATTTGAAACTCTCATTCAGCATATTTCAACAAACACACAAAATTAAAAATATCAACAACATTTGAAACTCTCATTCAGCATATTTCAACAAACACACAAAATTAAAAATATCAACAACATTTGAAACTCTCATTCAGCATATTTCAACAAACACACAAAATTAAAAATATCAACAACATTTGAAACTCTCATTCAGCATATTTCAACAAACACACAAAATTAAAAATATCAACAACATTTGAAACTCTCATTCAGCATATTTCAACAAACACACAAAATTAAAAATATCAACAACATTTGAAACTCTCATTCAGCATATTTCAACAAACACACAAAATTAAAAATATCAACAACATTTGAAACTCTCATTCAGCATATTTCAACAAACACACAAAATTAAAAATATCAACAACATTTGAAACTCTCATTCAGCATATTTCAACAAACACACAAAATTAAAAATATCAACAACATTTGAAACTCTCATTCAGCATATTTCAACAAACACACAAAATTAAAAATATCAACAACATTTGAAACTCTCATTCAGCATATTTCAACAAACACACAAAATTAAAAATATCAACAACATTTGAAACTCTCATTCAGCATATTTCAACAAACACACAAAATTAAAAATATCAACAACATTTGAAACTCTCATTCAGCATATTTCAACAAACACACAAAATTAAAAATATCAACAACATTTGAAACTCTCATTCAGCATATTTCAACATTAAAAATATCAACAACATTTGAAACTCTCATTCAGCATATTTCAACAAACACACAAAATTAAAAATATCAACAACATTTGAAACTCTCATTCAGCATATTTCAACAAACACACAAAATTAAAAATATCAACAACATTTGAAACTCTCATTCAGCATATTTCAACAAACACACAAAATTAAAAATATCAACAACATTTGAAACTCTCATTCAGCATATTTCAACAAACACACAAAATTAAAAATATCAACAACATTTGAAACTCTCATTCAGCATATTTCAACAAACACACAAAATTAAAAATATCAACAACATTTGAAACTCTCATTCAGCATATTTCAACAAACACACAAAATTAAAAATATCAACAACATTTGAAACTCTCATTCAGCATATTTCAACAAACACACAAAATTAAAAATATCAACAACATTTGAAACTCTCATTCAGCATATTTCAACAAACACACAAAATTAAAAATATCAACAACATTTGAAACTCTCATTCAGCATATTTCAACAAACACACAAAATTAAAAATATCAACAACATTTGAAACTCTCATTCAGCATATTTCAACAAACACACAAAATTAAAAATATCAACAACATTTGAAACTCTCATTCAGCATATTTCAACAAACACACAAAATTAAAAATATCAACAACATTTGAAACTCTCATTCAGCATATTTCAACAAACACACAAAATTAAAAATATCAACAACATTTGAAACTCTCATTCAGCATATTTCAACAAACACACAAAATTAAAAATATCAACAACATTTGAAACTCTCATTCAGCATATTTCAACAAACACACAAAATTAAAAATATCAACAACATTTGAAACTCTCATTCAGCATATTTCAACAAACACACAAAATTAAAAATATCAACAACATTTGAAACTCTCATTCAGCATATTTCAACAAACACACAAAATTAAAAATATCAACAACATTTGAAACTCTCATTCAGCATATTTCAACAAACACACAAAATTAAAAATATCAACAACATTTGAAACTCTCATTCAGCATATTTCAACAAACACACAAAATTAAAAATATCAACAACATTTGAAACTCTCATTCAGCATATTTCAACAAACACACAAAATTAAAAATATCAACAACATTTGAAACTCTCATTCAGCATATTTCAACAAACACACAAAATTAAAAATATCAACAACATTTGAAACTCTCATTCAGCATATTTCAACAAACACACAAAATTAAAAATATCAACAACATTTGAAACTCTCATTCAGCATATTTCAACAAACACACAAAATTAAAAATATCAACAACATTTGAAACTCTCATTCAGCATATTTCAACAAACACACAAAATTAAAAATATCAACAACATTTGAAACTCTCATTCAGCATATTTCAACAAACACACAAAATTAAAAATATCAACAACATTTGAAACTCTCATTCAGCATATTTCAACAAACACACAAAATTAAAAATATCAACAACATTTGAAACTCTCATTCAGCATATTTCAACAAACACACAAAATTAAAAATATCAACAACATTTGAAACTCTCATTCAGCATATTTCAACAAACACACAAAATTAAAAATATCAACAACATTTGAAACTCTCATTCAGCATATTTCAACAAACACACAAAATTAAAAATATCAACAACATTTGAAACTCTCATTCAGCATATTTCAACAAACACACAAAATTAAAAATATCAACAACATTTGAAACTCTCATTCAGCATATTTCAACAAACACACAAAATTAAAAATATCAACAACATTTGAAACTCTCATTCAGCATATTTCAACAAACACACAAAATTAAAAATATCAACAACATTTGAAACTCTCATTCAGCATATTTCAACAAACACACAAAATTAAAAATATCAACAACATTTGAAACTCTCATTCAGCATATTTCAACAAACACACAAAATTAAAAATATCAACAACATTTGAAACTCTCATTCAGCATATTTCAACAAACACACAAAATTAAAAATATCAACAACATTTGAAACTCTCATTCAGCATATTTCAACAAACACACAAAATTAAAAATATCAACAACATTTGAAACTCTCATTCAGCATATTTCAACAAACACACAAAATTAAAAATATCAACAACATTTGAAACTCTCATTCAGCATTCAACAAACACACAAAATTAAAAATATCAACAACATTTGCATATTTCAACAAACACACAAAATTAAAAATATCAACAACATTTGAAACTCTCATTCAGCATATTTCAACAAACACACAAAATTAAAAATATCAACAACATTTGAAACTCTCATTCAGCATATTTCAACAAACACACAAAATTAAAAATATCAACAACATTTGAAACTCTCATTCAGCATATTTCAACAAACACACAAAATTAAAAATATCAACAACATTTGAAACTCTCATTCAGCATATTTCAACAAACACACAAAATTAAAAATATCAACAACATTTGAAACTCTCATTCAGCATATTTCAACAAACACACAAAATTAAAAATATCAACAACATTTGAAACTCTCATTCAGCATATTTCAACAAACACACAAAATTAAAAATATCAACAACATTTGAAACTCTCATTCAGCATATTTCAACAAACACACAAAATTAAAAATATCAACAACATTTGAAACTCTCATTCAGCATATTTCAACAAACACACAAAATTAAAAATATCAACAACATTTGAAACTCTCATTCAGCATATTTCAACAAACACACACAAAATTAAAAATATCAACAACATTTGAAACTCTCATTCAGCATATTTCAACAAACACACAAAATTAAAAATATCAACAACATTTGAAACTCTCATTCAGCATATTTCAACAAACACACAAAATTAAAAATATCAACAACATTTGAAACTCTCATTCAGCATATTTCAACAAACACACAAAATTAAAAATATCAACAACATTTGAAACTCTCATTCAGCATATTTCAACAAACACACAAAATTAAAAATATCAACAACATTTGAAACTCTCATTCAGCATATTTCAACAAACACACAAAATTAAAAATATCAACAACATTTGAAACTCTCATTCAGCATATTTCAACAAACACACAAAATTAAAAATATCAACAACATTTGAAACTCTCATTCAGCATATTTCAACAAACACACAAAATTAAAAATATCAACAACATTTGAAACTCTCATTCAGCATATTTCAACAAACACACAAAATTAAAAATATCAACAACATTTGAAACTCTCATTCAGCATATTTCAACAAACACACAAAATTAAAAATATCAACAACATTTGAAACTCTCATTCAGCATATTTCAACAAACACACAAAATTAAAAATATCAACAACATTTGAAACTCTCATTCAGCATATTTCAACAAACACACAAAATTAAAAATATCAACAACATTTGAAACTCTCATTCAGCATATTTCAACAAACACACAAAATTAAAAATATCAACAACATTTGAAACTCTCATTCAGCATATTTCAACAAACACACAAAATTAAAAATATCAACAACATTTGAAACTCTCATTCAGCATATTTCAACAAACACACAAAATTAAAAATATCAACAACATTTGAAACTCTCATTCAGCATATTTCAACAAACACACAAAATTAAAAATATCAACAACATTTGAAACTCTCATTCAGCATATTTCAACAAACACACAAAATTAAAAATATCAACAACATTTGAAACTCTCATTCAGCATATTTCAACAAACACACAAAATTAAAAATATCAACAACATTTGAAACTCTCATTCAGCATATTTCAACAAACACACAAAATTAAAAATATCAACAACATTTGAAACTCTCATTCAGCATATTTCAACAAACACACAAAATTAAAAATATCAACAACATTTGAAACTCTCATTCAGCATATTTCAACAAACACACAAAATTAAAAATATCAACAACATTTGAAACTCTCATTCAGCATATTTCAACAAACACACAAAATTAAAAATATCAACAACATTTGAAACTCTCATTCAGCATATTTCAACAAACACACAAAATTAAAAATATCAACAACATTTGAAACTCTCATTCAGCATATTTCAACAAACACACAAAATTAAAAATATCAACAACATTTGAAACTCTCATTCAGCATATTTCAACAAACACACAAAATTAAAAATATCAACAACATTTGAAACTCTCATTCAGCATATTTCAACAAACACACAAAATTAAAAATATCAACAACATTTGAAACTCTCATTCAGCATATTTCAACAAACACACAAAATTAAAAATATCAACAACATTTGAAACTCTCATTCAGCATATTTCAACAAACACACAAAATTAAAAATATCAACAACATTTGAAACTCTCATTCAGCATATTTCAACAAACACACAAAATTAAAAATATCAACAACATTTGAAACTCTCATTCAGCATATTTCAACAAACACACAAAATTAAAAATATCAACAACATTTGAAACTCTCATTCAGCATATTTCAACAAACACACAAAATTAAAAATATCAACAACATTTGAAACTCTCATTCAGCATATTTCAACAAACACACAAAATTAAAAATATCAACAACATTTGAAACTCTCATTCAGCATATTTCAACAAACACACAAAATTAAAAATATCAACAACATTTGAAACTCTCATTCAGCATATTTCAACAAACACACAAAATTAAAAATATCAACAACATTTGAAACTCTCATTCAGCATATTTCAACAAACACACAAAATTAAAAATATCAACAACATTTGAAACTCTCATTCAGCATATTTCAACAAACACACAAAATTAAAAATATCAACAACATTTGAAACTCTCATTCAGCATATTTCAACAAACACACAAAATTAAAAATATCAACAACATTTGAAACTCTCATTCAGCATATTTCAACAAACACACAAAATTAAAAATATCAACAACATTTGAAACTCTCATTCAGCATATTTCAACAAACACACAAAATTAAAAATATCAACAACATTTGAAACTCTCATTCAGCATATTTCAACAAACACACAAAATTAAAAATATCAACAACATTTGAAACTCTCATTCAGCATATTTCAACAAACACACAAAATTAAAAATATCAACAACATTTGAAACTCTCATTCAGCATATTTCAACAAACACACAAAATTAAAAATATCAACAACATTTGAAACTCTCATTCAGCATATTTCAACAAACACACAAAATTAAAAATATCAACAACATTTGAAACTCTCATTCAGCATATTTCAACAAACACACAAAATTAAAAATATCAACAACATTTGAAACTCTCATTCAGCATATTTCAACAAACACACAAAATTAAAAATATCAACAACATTTGAAACTCTCATTCAGCATATTTCAACAAACACACAAAATTAAAAATATCAACAACATTTGAAACTCTCATTCAGCATATTTCAACAAACACACAAAATTAAAAATATCAACAACATTTGAAACTCTCATTCAGCATATTTCAACAAACACACAAAATTAAAAATATCAACAACATTTGAAACTCTCATTCAGCATATTTCAACAAACACACAAAATTAAAAATATCAACAACATTTGAAACTCTCATTCAGCATATTTCAACAAACACACAAAATTAAAAATATCAACAACATTTGAAACTCTCATTCAGCATATTTCAACAAACACACAAAATTAAAAATATCAACAACATTTGAAACTCTCATTCAGCATATTTCAACAAACACACAAAATTAAAAATATCAACAACATTTGAAACTCTCATTCAGCATATTTCAACAAACACACAAAATTAAAAATATCAACAACATTTGAAACTCTCATTCAGCATATTTCAACAAACACACAAAATTAAAAATATCAACAACATTTGAAACTCTCATTCAGCATATTTCAACAAACACACAAAATTAAAAATATCAACAACATTTGAAACTCTCATTCAGCATATTTCAACAAACACACAAAATTAAAAATATCAACAACATTTGAAACTCTCATTCAGCATATTTCAACAAACACACAAAATTAAAAATATCAACAACATTTGAAACTCTCATTCAGCATATTTCAACAAACACACAAAATTAAAAATATCAACAACATTTGAAACTCTCATTCAGCATATTTCAACAAACACACAAAATTAAAAATATCAACAACATTTGAAACTCTCATTCAGCATATTTCAACAAACACACAAAATTAAAAATATCAACAACATTTGAAACTCTCATTCAGCATATTTCAACAAACACACAAAATTAAAAATATCAACAACATTTGAAACTCTCATTCAGCATATTTCAACAAACACACAAAATTAAAAATATCAACAACATTTGAAACTCTCATTCAGCATATTTCAACAAACACACAAAATTAAAAATATCAACAACATTTGAAACTCTCATTCAGCATATTTCAACAAACACACAAAATTAAAAATATCAACAACATTTGAAACTCTCATTCAGCATATTTCAACAAACACACAAAATTAAAAATATCAACAACATTTGAAACTCTCATTCAGCATATTTCAACAAACACACAAAATTAAAAATATCAACAACATTTGAAACTCTCATTCAGCATATTTCAACAAACACACAAAATTAAAAATATCAACAACATTTGAAACTCTCATTCAGCATATTTCAACAAACACACAAAATTAAAAATATCAACAACATTTGAAACTCTCATTCAGCATATTTCAACAAACACACAAAATTAAAAATATCAACAACATTTGAAACTCTCATTCAGCATATTTCAACAAACACACAAAATTAAAAATATCAACAACATTTGAAACTCTCATTCAGCATATTTCAACAAACACACAAAATTAAAAATATCAACAACATTTGAAACTCTCATTCAGCATATTTCAACAAACACACAAAATTAAAAATATCAACAACATTTGAAACTCTCATTCAGCATATTTCAACAAACACACAAAATTAAAAATATCAACAACATTTGAAACTCTCATTCAGCATATTTCAACAAACACACAAAATTAAAAATATCAACAACATTTGAAACTCTCATTCAGCATATTTCAACAAACACACAAAATTAAAAATATCAACAACATTTGAAACTCTCATTCAGCATATTTCAACAAACACACAAAATTAAAAATATCAACAACATTTGAAACTCTCATTCAGCATATTTCAACAAACACACAAAATTAAAAATATCAACAACATTTGAAACTCTCATTCAGCATATTTCAACAAACACACAAAATTAAAAATATCAACAACATTTGAAACTCTCATTCAGCATATTTCAACAAACACACAAAATTAAAAATATCAACAACATTTGAAACTCTCATTCAGCATATTTCAACAAACACACAAAATTAAAAATATCAACAACATTTGAAACTCTCATTCAGCATATTTCAACAAACACACAAAATTAAAAATATCAACAACATTTGAAACTCTCATTCAGCATATTTCAACAAACACACAAAATTAAAAATATCAACAACATTTGAAACTCTCATTCAGCATATTTCAACAAACACACAAATTAAAAATATCAACAACATTTGAAACTCTCATTCAGCATATTTCAACAAACACACAAAATTAAAAATATCAACAACATTTGAAACTCTCATTCAGCATATTTCAACAAACACACAAAATTAAAAATATCAACAACATTTGAAACTCTCATTCAGCATATTTCAACAAACACACAAAATTAAAAATATCAACAACATTTGAAACTCTCATTCAGCATATTTCAACAAACACACAAAATTAAAAATATCAACAACATTTGAAACTCTCATTCAGCATATTTCAACAAACACACAAAATTAAAAATATCAACAACATTTGAAACTCTCATTCAGCATATTTCAACAAACACACAAAATTAAAAATATCAACAACATTTGAAACTCTCATTCAGCATATTTCAACAAACACACAAAATTAAAAATATCAACAACATTTGAAACTCTCATTCAGCATATTTCAACAAACACACAAAATTAAAAATATCAACAACATTTGAAACTCTCATTCAGCATATTTCAACAAACACACAAAATTAAAAATATCAACAACATTTGAAACTCTCATTCAGCATATTTCAACAAACACACAAAATTAAAAATATCAACAACATTTGAAACTCTCATTCAGCATATTTCAACAAACACACAAAATTAAAAATATCAACAACATTTGAAACTCTCATTCAGCATATTTCAACAAACACACAAAATTAAAAATATCAACAACATTTGAAACTCTCATTCAGCATATTTCAACAAACACACAAAATTAAAAATATCAACAACATTTGAAACTCTCATTCAGCATATTTCAACAAACACACAAAATTAAAAATATCAACAACATTTGAAACTCTCATTCAGCATATTTCAACAAACACACAAAATTAAAAATATCAACAACATTTGAAACTCTCATTCAGCATATTTCAACAAACACACAAAATTAAAAATATCAACAACATTTGAAACTCTCATTCAGCATATTTCAACAAACACACAAAATTAAAAATATCAACAACATTTGAAACTCTCATTCAGCATATTTCAACAAACACACAAAATTAAAAATATCAACAACATTTGAAACTCTCATTCAGCATATTTCAACAAACACACAAAATTAAAAATATCAACAACATTTGAAACTCTCATTCAGCATATTTCAACAAACACACAAAATTAAAAATATCAACAACATTTGAAACTCTCATTCAGCATATTTCAACAAACACACAAAATTAAAAATATCAACAACATTTGAAACTCTCATTCAGCATATTTCAACAAACACACAAAATTAAAAATATCAACAACATTTGAAACTCTCATTCAGCATATTTCAACAAACACACAAAATTAAAAATATCAACAACATTTGAAACTCTCATTCAGCATATTTCAACAAACACACAAAATTAAAAATATCAACAACATTTGAAACTCTCATTCAGCATATTTCAACAAACACACAAAATTAAAAATATCAACAACATTTGAAACTCTCATTCAGCATATTTCAACAAACACACAAAATTAAAAATATCAACAACATTTGAAACTCTCATTCAGCATATTTCAACAAACACACAAAATTAAAAATATCAACAACATTTGAAACTCTCATTCAGCATATTTCAACAAACACACAAAATTAAAAATATCAACAACATTTGAAACTCTCATTCAGCATATTTCAACAAACACACAAAATTAAAAATATCAACAACATTTGAAACTCTCATTCAGCATATTTCAACAAACACACAAAATTAAAAATATCAACAACATTTGAAACTCTCATTCAGCATATTTCAACAAAAACAAACACACAAAATTAAAAATATCAACAACATTTGAAACTCTCATTCAGCATATTTCAACAAACACACAAAATTAAAAATATCAACAACATTTGAAACTCTCATTCAGCATATTTCAACAAACACACAAAATTAAAAATATCAACAACATTTGAAACTCTCATTCAGCATATTTCAACAAACACACAAAATTAAAAATATCAACAACATTTGAAACTCTCATTCAGCATATTTCAACAAACACACAAAATTAAAAATATCAACAACATTTGAAACTCTCATTCAGCATATTTCAACAAACACACAAAATTAAAAATATCAACAACATTTGAAACTCTCATTCAGCATATTTCAACAAACACACAAAATTAAAAATATCAACAACATTTGAAACTCTCATTCAGCATATTTCAACAAACACACAAAATTAAAAATATCAACAACATTTGAAACTCTCATTCAGCATATTTCAACAAACACACAAAATTAAAAATATCAACAACATTTGAAACTCTCATTCAGCATATTTCAACAAACACACAAAATTAAAAATATCAACAACATTTGAAACTCTCATTCAGCATATTTCAACAAACACACAAAATTAAAAATATCAACAACATTTGAAACTCTCATTCAGCATATTTCAACAAACACACAAAATTAAAAATATCAACAACATTTGAAACTCTCATTCAGCATATTTCAACAAACACACAAAATTAAAAATATCAACAACATTTGAAACTCTCATTCAGCATATTTCAACAAACACACAAAATTAAAAATATCAACAACATTTGAAACTCTCATTCAGCATATTTCAACAAACACACAAAATTAAAAATATCAACAACATTTGAAACTCTCATTCAGCATATTTCAATTTCAACAAACACACAAAATTAAAAATATCAACAACATTTGAAACTCTCATTCAGCATATTTCAACAAACACACAAAATTAAAAATATCAACAACATTTGAAACTCTCATTCAGCATATTTCAACAAACACACAAAATTAAAAATATCAACAACATTTGAAACTCTCATTCAGCATATTTCAACAAACACACAAAATTAAAAATATCAACAACATTTGAAACTCTCATTCAGCATATTTCAACAAACACACAAAATTAAAAATATCAACAACATTTGAAACTCTCATTCAGCATATTTCAACAAACACACAAAATTAAAAATATCAACAACATTTGAAACTCTCATTCAGCATATTTCAACAAACACACAAAATTAAAAATATCAACAACATTTGAAACTCTCATTCAGCATATTTCAACAAACACACAAAATTAAAAATATCAACAACATTTGAAACTCTCATTCAGCATATTTCAACAAACACACAAAATTAAAAATATCAACAACATTTGAAACTCTCATTCAGCATATTTCAACAAACACACAAAATTAAAAATATCAACAACATTTGAAACTCTCATTCAGCATATTTCAACAAACACACAAAATTAAAAATATCAACAACATTTGAAACTCTCATTCAGCATATTTCAACAAACACACAAAATTAAAAATATCAACAACATTTGAAACTCTCATTCAGCATATTTCAACAAACACACAAAATTAAAAATATCAACAACATTTGAAACTCTCATTCAGCATATTTCAACAAACACACAAAATTAAAAATATCAACAACATTTGAAACTCTCATTCAGCATATTTCAACAAACACACAAAATTAAAAATATCAACAACATTTGAAACTCTCATTCAGCATATTTCAACAAACACACAAAATTAAAAATATCAACAACATTTGAAACTCTCATTCAGCATATTTCAACAAACACACAAAATTAAAAATATCAACAACATTTGAAACTCTCATTCAGCATATTTCAACAAACACACAAAATTAAAAATATCAACAACATTTGAAACTCTCATTCAGCATATTTCAACAAACACACAAAATTAAAAATATCAACAACATTTGAAACTCTCATTCAGCATATTTCAACAAACACACAAAATTAAAAATATCAACAACATTTGAAACTCTCATTCAGCATATTTCAACAAACACACAAAATTAAAAATATCAACAACATTTGAAACTCTCATTCAGCATATTTCAACAAACACACAAAATTAAAAATATCAACAACATTTGAAACTCTCATTCAGCATATTTCAACAAACACACAAAATTAAAAATATCAACAACATTTGAAACTCTCATTCAGCATATTTCAACAAACACACAAAATTAAAAATATCAACAACATTTGAAACTCTCATTCAGCATATTTCAACAAACACACAAAATTAAAAATATCAACAACATTTGAAACTCTCATTCAGCATATTTCAACAAACACACAAAATTAAAAATATCAACAACATTTGAAACTCTCATTCAGCATATTTCAACAAACACACAAAATTAAAAATATCAACAACATTTGAAACTCTCATTCAGCATATTTCAACAAACACACAAAATTAAAAATATCAACAACATTTGAAACTCTCATTCAGCATATTTCAACAAACACACAAAATTAAAAATATCAACAACATTTGAAACTCTCATTCAGCATATTTCAACAAACACACAAAATTAAAAATATCAACAACATTTGAAACTCTCATTCAGCATATTTCAACAAACACACAAAATTAAAAATATCAACAACATTTGAAACTCTCATTCAGCATATTTCAACAAACACACAAAATTAAAAATATCAACAACATTTGAAACTCTCATTCAGCATATTTCAACAAACACACAAAATTAAAAATATCAACAACATTTGAAACTCTCATTCAGCATATTTCAACAAACACACAAAATTAAAAATATCAACAACATTTGAAACTCTCATTCAGCATATTTCAACAAACACACAAAATTAAAAATATCAACAACATTTGAAACTCTCATTCAGCATATTTCAACAAACACACAAAATTAAAAATATCAACAACATTTGAAACTCTCATTCAGCATATTTCAACAAACACACAAAATTAAAAATATCAACAACATTTGAAACTCTCATTCAGCATATTTCAACAAACACACAAAATTAAAAATATCAACAACATTTGAAACTCTCATTCAGCATATTTCAACAAACACACAAAATTAAAAATATCAACAACATTTGAAACTCTCATTCAGCATATTTCAACAAACACACAAAATTAAAAATATCAACAACATTTGAAACTCTCATTCAGCATATTTCAACAAACACACAAAATTAAAAATATCAACAACATTTGAAACTCTCATTCAGCATATTTCAACAAACACACAAAATTAAAAATATCAACAACATTTGAAACTCTCATTCAGCATATTTCAACAAACACACAAAATTAAAAATATCAACAACATTTGAAACTCTCATTCAGCATATTTCAACAAACACACAAAATTAAAAATATCAACAACATTTGAAACTCTCATTCAGCATATTTCAACAAACACACAAAATTAAAAATATCAACAACATTTGAAACTCTCATTCAGCATATTTCAACAAACACACAAAATTAAAAATATCAACAACATTTGAAACTCTCATTCAGCATATTTCAACAAACACACAAAATTAAAAATATCAACAACATTTGAAACTCTCATTCAGCATATTTCAACAAACACACAAAATTAAAAATATCAACAACATTTGAAACTCTCATTCAGCATATTTCAACAAACACACAAAATTAAAAATATCAACAACATTTGAAACTCTCATTCAGCATATTTCAACAAACACACAAAATTAAAAATATCAACAACATTTGAAACTCTCATTCAGCATATTTCAACAAACACACAAAATTAAAAATATCAACAACATTTGAAACTCTCATTCAGCATATTTCAACAAACACACAAAATTAAAAATATCAACAACATTTGAAACTCTCATTCAGCATATTTCAACAAACACACAAAATTAAAAATATCAACAACATTTGAAACTCTCATTCAGCATATTTCAACAAACACACAAAATTAAAAATATCAACAACATTTGAAACTCTCATTCAGCATATTTCAACAAACACACAAAATTAAAAATATCAACAACATTTGAAACTCTCATTCAGCATATTTCAACAAACACACAAAATTAAAAATATCAACAACATTTGAAACTCTCATTCAGCATATTTCAACAAACACACAAAATTAAAAATATCAACAACATTTGAAACTCTCATTCAGCATATTTCAACAAACACACAAAATTAAAAATATCAACAACATTTGAAACTCTCATTCAGCATATTTCAACAAACACACAAAATTAAAAATATCAACAACATTTGAAACTCTCATTCAGCATATTTCAACAAACACACAAAATTAAAAATATCAACAACATTTGAAACTCTCATTCAGCATATTTCAACAAACACACAAAATTAAAAATATCAACAACATTTGAAACTCTCATTCAGCATATTTCAACAAACACACAAAATTAAAAATATCAACAACATTTGAAACTCTCATTCAGCATATTTCAACAAACACACAAAATTAAAAATATCAACAACATTTGAAACTCTCATTCAGCATATTTCAACAAACACACAAAATTAAAAATATCAACAACATTTGAAACTCTCATTCAGCATATTTCAACAAACACACAAAATTAAAAATATCAACAACATTTGAAACTCTCATTCAGCATATTTCAACAAACACACAAAATTAAAAATATCAACAACATTTGAAACTCTCATTCAGCATATTTCAACAAACACACAAAATTAAAAATATCAACAACATTTGAAACTCTCATTCAGCATATTTCAACAAACACACAAAATTAAAAATATCAACAACATTTGAAACTCTCATTCAGCATATTTCAACAAACACACAAAATTAAAAATATCAACAACATTTGAAACTCTCATTCAGCATATTTCAACAAACACACAAAATTAAAAATATCAACAACATTTGAAACTCTCATTCAGCATATTTCAACAAACACACAAAATTAAAAATATCAACAACATTTGAAACTCTCATTCAGCATATTTCAACAAACACACAAAATTAAAAATATCAACAACATTTGAAACTCTCATTCAGCATATTTCAACAAACACACAAAATTAAAAATATCAACAACATTTGAAACTCTCATTCAGCATATTTCAACAAACACACAAAATTAAAAATATCAACAACATTTGAAACTCTCATTCAGCATATTTCAACAAACACACAAAATTAAAAATATCAACAACATTTGAAACTCTCATTCAGCATATTTCAACAAACACACAAAATTAAAAATATCAACAACATTTGAAACTCTCATTCAGCATATTTCAACAAACACACAAAAATTAAAAATATCAACAACATTTGAAACTCTCATTCAGCATATTTCAACAAACACACAAAATTAAAAATATCAACAACATTTGAAACTCTCATTCAGCATATTTCAACAAACACACAAAATTAAAAATATCAACAACATTTGAAACTCTCATTCAGCATATTTCAACAAACACACAAAATTAAAAATATCAACAACATTTGAAACTCTCATTCAGCATATTTCAACAAACACACAAAATTAAAAATATCAACAACATTTGAAACTCTCATTCAGCATATTTCAACAAACACACAAAATTAAAAATATCAACAACATTTGAAACTCTCATTCAGCATATTTCAACAAACACACAAAATTAAAAATATCAACAACATTTGAAACTCTCATTCAGCATATTTCAACAAACACACAAAATTAAAAATATCAACAACATTTGAAACTCTCATTCAGCATCAATATTTCAACAAACACACAAAATTAAAAATATCAACAACATTTGAAACTCTCATTCAGCATATTTCAACAAACACACAAAATTAAAAATATCAACAACATTTGAAACTCTCATTCAGCATATTTCAACAAACACACAAAATTAAAAATATCAACAACATTTGAAACTCTCATTCAGCATATTTCAACAAACACACAAAATTAAAAATATCAACAACATTTGAAACTCTCATTCAGCATATTTCAACAAACACACAAAATTAAAAATATCAACAACATTTGAAACTCTCATTCAGCATATTTCAACAAACACACAAAATTAAAAATATCAACAACATTTGAAACTCTCATTCAGCATATTTCAACAAACACACAAAATTAAAAATATCAACAACATTTGAAACTCTCATTCAGCATATTTCAACAAACACACAAAATTAAAAATATCAACAACATTTGAAACTCTCATTCAGCATATTTCAACAAACACACAAAATTAAAAATATCAACAACATTTGAAACTCTCATTCAGCATATTTCAACAAACACACAAAATTAAAAATATCAACAACATTTGAAACTCTCATTCAGCATATTTCAACAAACACACAAAATTAAAAATATCAACAACATTTGAAACTCTCATTCAGCATATTTCAACAAACACACAAAATTAAAAATATCAACAACATTTGAAACTCTCATTCAGCATATTTCAACAAACACACAAAATTAAAAATATCAACAACATTTGAAACTCTCATTCAGCATATTTCAACAAACACACAAAATTAAAAATATCAACAACATTTGAAACTCTCATTCAGCATATTTCAACAAACACACAAAATTAAAAATATCAACAACATTTGAAACTCTCATTCAGCATATTTCAACAAACACACAAAATTAAAAATATCAACAACATTTGAAACTCTCATTCAGCATATTTCAACAAACACACAAAATTAAAAATATCAACAACATTTGAAACTCTCATTCAGCATATTTCAACAAACACACAAAATTAAAAATATCAACAACATTTGAAACTCTCATTCAGCATATTTCAACAAACACACAAAATTAAAAATATCAACAACATTTGAAACTCTCATTCAGCATATTTCAACAAACACACAAAATTAAAAATATCAACAACATTTGAAACTCTCATTCAGCATATTTCAACAAACACACAAAATTAAAAATATCAACAACATTTGAAACTCTCATTCAGCATATTTCAACAAACACACAAAATTAAAAATATCAACAACATTTGAAACTCTCATTCAGCATATTTCAACAAACACACAAAATTAAAAATATCAACAACATTTGAAACTCTCATTCAGCATATTTCAACAAACACACAAAATTAAAAATATCAACAACATTTGAAACTCTCATTCAGCATATTTCAACAAACACACAAAATTAAAAATATCAACAACATTTGAAACTCTCATTCAGCATATTTCAACAAACACACAAAATTAAAAATATCAACAACATTTGAAACTCTCATTCAGCATATTTCAACAAACACACAAAATTAAAAATATCAACAACATTTGAAACTCTCATTCAGCATATTTCAACAAACACACAAAATTAAAAATATCAACAACATTTGAAACTCTCATTCAGCATATTTCAACAAACACACAAAATTAAAAATATCAACAACATTTGAAACTCTCATTCAGCATATTTCAACAAACACACAAAATTAAAAATATCAACAACATTTGAAACTCTCATTCAGCATATTTCAACAAACACACAAAATTAAAAATATCAACAACATTTGAAACTCTCATTCAGCATATTTCAACAAACACACAAAATTAAAAATATCAACAACATTTGAAACTCTCATTCAGCATATTTCAACAAACACACAAAATTAAAAATATCAACAACATTTGAAACTCTCATTCAGCATATTTCAACAAACACACAAAATTAAAAATATCAACAACATTTGAAACTCTCATTCAGCATATTTCAACAAACACACAAAATTAAAAATATCAACAACATTTGAAACTCTCATTCAGCATATTTCAACAAACACACAAAATTAAAAATATCAACAACATTTGAAACTCTCATTCAGCATATTTCAACAAACACACAAAATTAAAAATATCAACAACATTTGAAACTCTCATTCAGCATATTTCAACAAACACACAAAATTAAAAATATCAACAACATTTGAAACTCTCATTCAGCATATTTCAACAAACACACAAAATTAAAAATATCAACAACATTTGAAACTCTCATTCAGCATATTTCAACAAACACACAAAATTAAAAATATCAACAACATTTGAAACTCTCATTCAGCATATTTCAACAAACACACAAAATTAAAAATATCAACAACATTTGAAACTCTCATTCAGCATATTTCAACAAACACACAAAATTAAAAATATCAACAACATTTGAAACTCTCATTCAGCATATTTCAACAAACACACAAAATTAAAAATATCAACAACATTTGAAACTCTCATTCAGCATATTTCAACAAACACACAAAATTAAAAATATCAACAACATTTGAAACTCTCATTCAGCATATTTCAACAAACACACAAAATTAAAAATATCAACAACATTTGAAACTCTCATTCAGCATATTTCAACAAACACACAAAATTAAAAATATCAACAACATTTGAAACTCTCATTCAGCATATTTCAACAAACACACAAAATTAAAAATATCAACAACATTTGAAACTCTCATTCAGCATATTTCAACAAACACACAAAATTAAAAATATCAACAACATTTGAAACTCTCATTCAGCATATTTCAACAAACACACAAAATTAAAAATATCAACAACATTTGAAACTCTCATTCAGCATATTTCAACAAACACACAAAATTAAAAATATCAACAACATTTGAAACTCTCATTCAGCATATTTCAACAAACACACAAAATTAAAAATATCAACAACATTTGAAACTCTCATTCAGCATATTTCAACAAACACACAAAATTAAAAATATCAACAACATTTGAAACTCTCATTCAGCATATTTCAACAAACACACAAAATTAAAAATATCAACAACATTTGAAACTCTCATTCAGCATATTTCAACAAACACACAAAATTAAAAATATCAACAACATTTGAAACTCTCATTCAGCATATTTCAACAAACACACAAAATTAAAAATATCAACAACATTTGAAACTCTCATTCAGCATATTTCAACAAACACACAAAATTAAAAATATCAACAACATTTGAAACTCTCATTCAGCATATTTCAACAAACACACAAAATTAAAAATATCAACAACATTTGAAACTCTCATTCAGCATATTTCAACAAACACACAAAATTAAAAATATCAACAACATTTGAAACTCTCATTCAGCATATTTCAACAAACACACAAAATTAAAAATATCAACAACATTTGAAACTCTCATTCAGCATATTTCAACAAACACACAAAATTAAAAATATCAACAACATTTGAAACTCTCATTCAGCATATTTCAACAAACACACAAAATTAAAAATATCAACAACATTTGAAACTCTCATTCAGCATATTTCAACAAACACACAAAATTAAAAATATCAACAACATTTGAAACTCTCATTCAGCATATTTCAACAAACACACAAAATTAAAAATATCAACAACATTTGAAACTCTCATTCAGCATATTTCAACAAACACACAAAATTAAAAATATCAACAACATTTGAAACTCTCATTCAGCATATTTCAACAAACACACAAAATTAAAAATATCAACAACATTTGAAACTCTCATTCAGCATATTTCAACAAACACACAAAATTAAAAATATCAACAACATTTGAAACTCTCATTCAGCATATTTCAACAAACACACAAAATTAAAAATATCAACAACATTTGAAACTCTCATTCAGCATATTTCAACAAACACACAAAATTAAAAATATCAACAACATTTGAAACTCTCATTCAGCATATTTCAACAAACACACAAAATTAAAAATATCAACAACATTTGAAACTCTCATTCAGCATATTTCAACAAACACACAAAATTAAAAATATCAACAACATTTGAAACTCTCATTCAGCATATTTCAACAAACACACAAAATTAAAAATATCAACAACATTTGAAACTCTCATTCAGCATATTTCAACAAACACACAAAATTAAAAATATCAACAACATTTGAAACTCTCATTCAGCATATTTCAACAAACACACAAAATTAAAAATATCAACAACATTTGAAACTCTCATTCAGCATATTTCAACAAACACACAAAATTAAAAATATCAACAACATTTGAAACTCTCATTCAGCATATTTCAACAAACACACAAAATTAAAAATATCAACAACATTTGAAACTCTCATTCAGCATATTTCAACAAACACACAAAATTAAAAATATCAACAACATTTGAAACTCTCATTCAGCATATTTCAACAAACACACAAAATTAAAAATATCAACAACATTTGAAACTCTCATTCAGCATATTTCAACAAACACACAAAATTTACAAACACACAAAATTAAAAATATCAACAACATTTGAAACTCTCATTCAGCATATTTCAACAAACACACAAAATTAAAAATATCAACAACATTTGAAACTCTCATTCAGCATATTTCAACAAACACACAAAATTAAAAATATCAACAACATTTGAAACTCTCATTCAGCATATTTCAACAAACACACAAAATTAAAAATATCAACAACATTTGAAACTCTCATTCAGCATATTTCAACAAACACACAAAATTAAAAATATCAACAACATTTGAAACTCTCATTCAGCATATTTCAACAAACACACAAAATTAAAAATATCAACAACATTTGAAACTCTCATTCAGCATATTTCAACAAACACACAAAATTAAAAATATCAACAACATTTGAAACTCTCATTCAGCATATTTCAACAAAAACACACAAAATTAAAAATATCAACAACATTTGAAACTCTCATTCAGCATATTTCAACAAACACACAAAATTAAAAATATCAACAACATTTGAAACTCTCATTCAGCATATTTCAACAAACACACAAAATTAAAAATATCAACAACATTTGAAACTCTCATTCAGCATATTTCAACAAACACACAAAATTAAAAATATCAACAACATTTGAAACTCTCATTCAGCATATTTCAACAAACACACAAAATTAAAAATATCAACAACATTTGAAACTCTCATTCAGCATATTTCAACAAACACACAAAATTAAAAATATCAACAACATTTGAAACTCTCATTCAGCATATTTCAACAAACACACAAAATTAAAAATATCAACAACATTTGAAACTCTCATTCAGCATATTTCAACAAACACACAAAATTAAAAATATCAACAACATTTGAAACTCTCATTCAGCATATTTCAACAAACACACAAAATTAAAAATATCAACAACATTTGAAACTCTCATTCAGCATATTTCAACAAACACACAAAATTAAAAATATCAACAACATTTGAAACTCTCATTCAGCATATTTCAACAAACACACAAAATTAAAAATATCAACAACATTTGCATTCAGCATATTTCAACAAACACACAAAATTAAAAATATCAACAACATTTGAAACTCTCATTCAGCATATTTCAACAAACACACAAAATTAAAAATATCAA
This sequence comes from Tritrichomonas musculus, assembly GCA_039105265.1. Taxonomy (NCBI): domain Eukaryota; phylum Parabasalia; order Tritrichomonadida; family Tritrichomonadidae; genus Tritrichomonas; species Tritrichomonas musculus. The sequence continues at coordinate 266,069 of JAPFFF010000076.1, read as the reverse complement.
CAACATTTGAAACTCTCATTCAGCATATTTCAACAAACACACAAAATTAAAAATATCAACAACATTTGAAACTCTCATTCAGCATATTTCAACAAACACACAAAATTAAAAATATCAACAACATTTGAAACTCTCATTCAGCATATTTCAACAAACACACAAAATTAAAAATATCAACAACATTTGAAACTCTCATTCAGCATATTTCAACAAACACACAAAATTAAAAATATCAACAACATTTGAAACTCTCATTCAGCATATTTCAACAAACACACAAAATTAAAAATATCAACAACATTTGAAACTCTCATTCAGCATATTTCAACAAACACACAAAATTAAAAATATCAACAACATTTGAAACTCTCATTCAGCATATTTCAACAAACACACAAAATTAAAAATATCAACAACATTTGAAACTCTCATTCAGCATATTTCAACAAACACACAAAATTAAAAATATCAACAACATTTGAAACTCTCATTCAGCATATTTCATTTAGCATATTTCAAACAAACACACAAAATTAAAAATATCAACAACATTTGAAACTCTCATTCAGCATATTTCAACAAACACACAAAATTAAAAATATCAACAACATTTGAAACTCTCATTCAGCATATTTCAACAAACACACAAAATTAAAAATATCAACAACATTTGAAACTCTCATTCAGCATATTTCAACAAACACACAAAATTAAAAATATCAACAACATTTGAAACTCTCATTCAGCATATTTCAACAAACACACAAAATTAAAAATATCAACAACATTTGAAACTCTCATTCAGCATATTTCAACAAACACACAAAATTAAAAATATCAACAACATTTGAAACTCTCATTCAGCATATTTCAACAAACACACAAAATTAAAAATATCAACAACATTTGAAACTCTCATTCAGCATATTTCAACAAACACACAAAATTAAAAATATCAACAACATTTGAAACTCTCATTCAGCATATTTCAACAAACACACAAAATTAAAAATATCAACAACATTTGAAACTCTCATTCAGCATATTTCAACAAACACACAAAATTAAAAATATCAACAACATTTGAAACTCTCATTCAGCATATTTCAACAAACACACAAAATTAAAAATATCAACAACATTTGAAACTCTCATTCAGCATATTTCAACAAACACACAAAATTAAAAATATCAACAACATTTGAAACTCTCATTCAGCATATTTCAACAAACACACAAAATTAAAAATATCAACAACATTTGAAACTCTCATTCAGCATATTTCAACAAACACACAAAATTAAAAATATCAACAACATTTGAAACTCTCATTCAGCATATTTCAACAAACACACAAAATTAAAAATATCAACAACATTTGAAACTCTCATTCAGCATATTTCAACAAACACACAAAATTAAAAATATCAACAACATTTGAAACTCTCATTCAGCATATTTCAACAAACACACAAAATTAAAAATATCAACAACATTTGAAACTCTCATTCAGCATATTTCAACAAACACACAAAATTAAAAATATCAACAACATTTGAAACTCTCATTCAGCATATTTCAACAAACACACAAAATTAAAAATATCAACAACATTTGAAACTCTCATTCAGCATATTTCAACAAACACACAAAATTAAAAATATCAACAACATTTGAAACTCTCATTCAGCATATTTCAACAAACACACAAAATTAAAAATATCAACAACATTTGAAACTCTCATTCAGCATATTTCAACAAACACACAAAATTAAAAATATCAACAACATTTGAAACTCTCATTCAGCATATTTCAACAAACACACAAAATTAAAAATATCAACAACATTTGAAACTCTCATTCAGCATATTTCAACAAACACACAAAATTAAAAATATCAACAACATTTGAAACTCTCATTCAGCATATTTCAACAAACACACAAAATTAAAAATATCAACAACATTTGAAACTCTCATTCAGCATATTTCAACAAACACACAAAATTAAAAATATCAACAACATTTGAAACTCTCATTCAGCATATTTCAACAAACACACAAAATTAAAAATATCAACAACATTTGAAACTCTCATTCAGCATATTTCAACAAACACACAAAATTAAAAATATCAACAACATTTGAAACTCTCATTCAGCATATTTCAACAAACACACAAAATTAAAAATATCAACAACATTTGAAACTCTCATTCAGCATATTTCAACAAACACACAAAATTAAAAATATCAACAACATTTGAAACTCTCATTCAGCATATTTCAACAAACACACAAAATTAAAAATATCAACAACATTTGAAACTCTCATTCAGCATATTTCAACATTTGCTTATACTAGTTATCTATCCCCCCTTCACTATGTATAACTACTTAATACCAACCTATCTAGCATACTCCTACAGCAATCATCTCAAGCAACCCATCTCACACACATCCACTCATGCAATCATCTCCCATATCTCATCACATACATCTACTCATGCAACCACTTCATGTACACCCGATACCTACTCAAAAATAAATCTTTAATTGAATCCAAGCTTAATGATTCGTTGGTGTGTCAATATTAGTTGTCCCTGCAGGTTTAATTTTAATGTTGACAAATAATGGAGACTTTAATATGACAGGTTGGTACATGAAATCTACTAGCCTCATTTCGATGTGTTTTAGTGAATCGGTAAATGTTTTAATTTTGATTGGTTTAGATGAATCGTAATCAATTATAATAGGTGCCTGTGGTTCTATAACAGTATCAACTGTTGCAATCACGGATGGTGTATAAAGTTGTCGATTCACTACCAACGGTAGGTTCAACTACTATACATAAAGTATTTGATAACTTTAGTAGCTTCATTAAATGGCTCCAAGAACCTGATAATTTTCTAATATGTGCAGGCACGTTTCAATTGACATTATTACTGATTATATATGGAACCAAATATATTTTCAATGAGGAGAAGACTTATAAGAAGCTTACTCCAACGGAACATAAATTAAAGTTTGAGGAGATGATGAGAGACCATGCATCCATTGGAAAACGTCTCAAGAAAAAAGATACACCAACAACTCTTAGCGACGAGATTGATATACTAACTGATGATAACCCAATATTAGACGCAGCATCTGTTATATTTGATACAATTGATTTAGTGAATAATTTATGTGAGGCTCATAATTATGTCATGGATAGATTAGATTCAATCCCCAGTGGTGACTCCAATTTTGTTAATGAGGCAGGTATTGATGAATTCATAATTACAAACAAGGATGTATCTTCATTAACAAATACTATTAATAATATCGATTGTAATCTATTAGTTATTAATGTTCCTGATGAAAAAAAACAAGCCTTCCTCAATCATAGCGGACCAGTTTTCAAAATTGTATTGCGAAAGAATGTTATATATGATAGCAAGGGGAGATATATTAAAGAATTCTATATTGTATCCAAAAATAATAAGATAGTGTGTCCAGTAATCAAATTTGATACGTATCAAAATTTCTGTATCATCAATGATAGTTCTTTAATCGCAACAAGATCCATTGGACCTGCTGACCAAAATGACTTCGATGGTAAGTCTTATATAGCATTTGATAAAAAGTTACCATTTCATCCATATAAGTTATTCCTCAATGGAGAGTTATCAATTATGAATGAATACACGCCAGCTCTATTGAAAACAGATAAGCCTATTAAATGTAAAACCATAATTGCTGATAATGCGTTGAAGCTTCATAAAAGTGATGTCCACTACTTCTATAAGCCATCCATTATTCAGGATTACATTATACAGGATGAGGATTACTACAAAATTATATATGAAATACCTGATGATTATATCATACCTGACCAGCTAGAATTCAAGTTTACAGAACATTGTTTTGGGAATCATTGGTCATTGAAATGGTGTGCTGATGAAACACATAAAAATAAAGGTTACTGGACAGGTAATAATATCCAAGGTAGACTCAATTCTAAAGTTATCACCAAATGGAATCTTAGACCTGGTAAGAAAACAGATGGTTGCTACGGTGGGTGGGTTACAATTAAGAAAACAGACTTGCATGATAAATTGATACAGGCTGATGAGGAAAATGGATTGATGTTTTCAATTTTGAAGAACTACAAACATAAGATAAGTATTGAGATGAATGATGGGAAGATACATGATGAGGATGAATGGAAACTAACATATACTAATTATGATAGGTCGTTTTATGGTGGTGTCGATAATGCATTACATCCTGGATATTATGGAGCAGTCATATATTATTTCGAGATGGCTCCTAATGTTATAGATAGAACAGATATGTATGAGAAGATATATTTAGATATATATGTTGGTGATTCAATTACAGGCACGAGATTATCATTTAAAGTTGATAATGTTATTAAGAAGAATGATAAGTGGTTACTCGACGTGATCCCAATCCTAGATACTATCGAGATGATTAGTTATGAATATTCTACTACTAAAATTAATACAGATACCAAAAATGTTGAACTCTATTTGAAGAAAGATTTCACTGACCCCATTGATGAAGTGAATTGGGACCCGTCAACTAACGCATTCAAATATATAATCGACCAACAATATTATGAAGTACTCCCGAGACCAGATGCCGCGACAACCTTATATACTGATTACAATATAACATCATCTAAGGTCATTACGGCTGATAATATTACTACCATGAGGAGTGATTTGAATGTACTCACTAACAACTTTGATGTAGTTAGTTATGATGTTAAAGATTTGACCAGTAGAGTGGATACATTAAATGCAGAAATGGGTGAGACTAAAAGAATTACTCAACACTTGCAAGATGATATCGACCAGGTTCGAATCGTATCAAATGTAGCCCTGGCATTTGGAGTCATCGGTACGGCTGGTAGCATAGCCAATGTTGGATTGACGTTGTTTCGAACAGGGTTCACAATCACTAAAGCTGGTATAGATTCAACCATTGAAGGTATATCCCAAGGTGAGCAAGCTTTATATCATCTAGGTGATGGAAGCAACCTACCTCCATTAAAAATAGCAAGGTCAACTACAACTGATTTAACTCCAATCATAAATTGGTGCGATGCAGACAAAGTTGCTGTCGAATATACTGATGATGTTAACAACCCCAGAGAGTAAGGGTGTTGATTTGGTGGGGTGATATAAAATTGAGATTGACGGTCGCTACTTTGAATCTTCATTTTTGAATTTACATCTTTGAACTTGTTTTAGTAGTATATATGAGTCGGTTTCCGCAGGGCTAAAGCCCCACGTCAACACGACTAATGAATAAAAATAATATGAACTTATTGTTTGACATCAATTGATGTTCATTTATTAGACAACTCATTTAATTCATCTTCAAGTTGATGCAGTTTGTGTTTATTTATTATTCCTAATATATTTATACTTGTTTTATATTGTTTTTAGAATTTGCGAAAATAAAAAATTATTTTTAAAAAATATTTGTATATAGCAAAGATAAAAAATATTATTATTATTTAATTCTGAAATCGGGGCGAGACCGAAACGACATCGAGACAAGCTGGAACGTAGCCAGTTCTGGTAGTCAATGAGAATGCTAAAGGTCATCAGAAACGTTGTCGAACGCCTGAAAAGCTAGCTGGTTAGGAAAAAAATTTTATTTATAAAGAACCATGTTGTTGTTGAAGAACCATGTTGTTGTTGAAAAATCTTGTTGTTGAAGAACCATGTTGTTGTTGAAGAACCGTGTTGAAGAACCATGTTGTTGTTGAAAAATCTTGTTGTTGAAGAACCATGTTGTTGTTGAAAAATCTTGTTGTTGAAGAACCATGTTGTTGTTGAAAATCTTGTTGTTATTGTTGAATATCTTGTTGATGACTCATGTGATACCTTTTATTTAGTGTGATACCTTTTTTCTCATGTGATACCTTTTTCCTCATGTGATACTTATTTCCTCATGTGATACCTTTTTCCTCATGTGATACTTATTTCCTCATGTGATACCTTTTTCCTCATGTGATACCTTTTATCTCATGTGATACCTTTTTTCTCATGTGATACCTATTTCCTCATGTGATACTAATTGTTTCATATGATACATATCATTAAATTTATTTTTATTTTTAATTAAATGAAAATGTCAACACCAAAGGTTTATGATTACATCAATTCATTGATTGATATGCTGGATGAAACAGAGAAGTTTAAACAATGTGATTTCTCAATATTGTGTGATAGATATCCAATACCAAGTGGAAAGGCTACATATAAAGCTAAAGTGATGTACATATCATTGAAGAACAAAGAGAATGAATTCAAACGATTCTATCATGATAAGATTGTTGAACTCGGTCTTGAATACATAACACTTACATCAAATGTTAGAAGAAGAATATCAACAACATCCATTGAATTCTTCGTTGAAGGTTCAAGTGAAGAACAATCATTCAAAGAATATAAGTATTATAATTACAGCATAAGGAAAGCAACAGATAAGAAAACAAAGGAATTGATTGAACAAATGAGACAAAAATATAATATCAATACACCACATCTGTTTGTTGGTGTTCAACAACAAATTGTATTAGATGAATGAAAGGTTATTAGTTCGAACATTGATTAAAACGAATTGATGTGCTTTCATTGTTCTGTATCGATTCCATAGCTCTTCGAACTCTATTGGGAATGGAACTTGTTGATATATGTAGCCAAGTTTCTGTCGTGAATAACCACTAAATATGAAGAATGATGTTGCATTATTTTTCCATTCTGTTGTTAAAGCTTTGAAGAACTGAATGTTAACGAATATGATTAGATTCTTGTGTCGAAGCTGACTAATGGTATTGATAAAATAAGATGATTTAATTAGTTTCGATTTCAAGAAGTCTTCACAAAGAATGATAGTATTTAGTGGTTTATTTGGTTGACCTAGTTTATTGATATGAAGAAACTCAAACATATCGTTTAACTTCTTTTCATCGATTACTATTTTTGGTGTTGATGAATATTTGTTATACAATTCTTTATATAAATCAAGTTGTTTGAGATACTCTTCAGCATTGCTGTCAGCAACAGTTTTTATTGGTAGCTGTATCAATTCGCGTTGGCTTTCGAATGTAGCATCGTTAATTGTTCCGTTTCGTGATACATAAACGATTAAATGAAAGCCAGCGTTCTTCATTCGAGACATTTGAATAACATCTCGTAGCATTATATGACTCTTTCCTTTACCTTGCTGACCAACGAGTATGTTTAATGAATTGTAATATGAATAGATACCGTTTGCGATTGGTCTGATTGATTCATTCTTTATTTTTGATTCATTGCGTTGATATGCTTTATTCATCTCATCATCAATATTAAATGTTGTTTCATTAACTGTTGGCTTGAATGATTCATATTCAAATGCAAAACTCATTTGGTCATCATCATAATCTGAACCACTAGAGAATAAAATCTCTTTATAATTAAACTGCGTAGGTTTCATGAAACGTTTCGTTTCTTTAGTTTTCGTTAAAGCTCTTCATGAATACATTTTTGTTCTTATCTCTTCACTGAGTTCTGGTTCTTTGTCAGGAATCATTAATGATACTTCAACAATCTTCACTAAAAATAAACCTGTCAGTAATGAAACAACTAATATTTCATATATCATTTATTAGTTTTTAAATACATGTTTTCAATGAAATGTTGTGTCTAATGAGTTCGGTATAAATGCTATTATATTTGTATTTCAAGTCATTTGATTCATTATTTTTGTACACCAATATCCTATCAATTAAAAGATATTTGGCACGAGAAACACAACCATTACACGCACAATCATCATTGACAATCAATTCAACTTTATCAGCTTGTGTTAGTAATTTGATGAGCTCCATTAATGTATTTGAATGACAAATTAATAAATCATTGACTTTTATTGGGTTTGTTTCATAGATTGATAACAACAACTCAAGGAATTTGTTTTTGGTTTCAAGTTCTGTTATATCAGCACCTATATCACTGATACCTCTTTCTAGGGAAACGTTGTTTGTTGGTTGCGGTGATTGATATACTCCACTCATCTGAGGTATAGTAAAATTTGTGGCTTGAGATGATTGTGGTAATGGTTGAACTGATGGATATTCAACTGGTTGTGGTTGCTTTGGTTTGATGTTTATATTAATACTGGTCGATTGTTCTTGTTTAACTGATGCATCGTTCTCACTCGACAATATTCTAGCTTTATTCATTTTAAAGTTATTCGTTTTAGGTAAAAATAAAACCAATCAATGATGAGTCATTCAATGAATCATTTATAAAGTCATTTGTTCAGCTGATTTGATACGTTCATCAATAGCTCTTAATTGTATTTTGATTGATTCAATATCATTAAATAGTTGTTTATATATTGTCAATATGTGAATCATCTTATCAAACTTTCCGTTTAATGCATCATCTTCAGAATTCATACATTCATTGAATATCTTGTCTTTAACTATTCGAAACTGAGTGTGCAAAGATGATGTATCACAACTCAAACCTTTAATTGCACTATTCATTTTAAACCAAAAATAAACAAATTAATTAAATGATATTTTTATTCTTTGTTGTTCTTAAATGCCAACAATCTGTTAATCATATATGATGATACATTTAACTTCAATTTTTCCTTCAATAAGTTTTGTGTATATGAACACCTTTTGTGTGTTGGCAACTTATTTATATCATTCATTACTTTATCATCCAAAAATTCTAAAACTTTTTCACGTTCATCCTTGTTCAAGAACTTTGATGAATTGAATATTGAACGTGTTCTTTTATGGTTTGCTTCTGTATTTGCTTCTTCATTTGTTTCTTCTTCTTCACTTACTTCTTGTTTTGATTCTAATATCAAAAGTAATTTATGTATTTCTTCAATGTGTTTTATTATTTCTCTTAACTCAGACATTTCAATGAAATAAAAAACTCGAAATATTTTTTTTATTTTTTGATTTAACATTTTTTCAAAATTCAAATAATTTGATTTTTTAATTATATCATAAATGAGTTCTCGTTATTACTATCAAAAAGATACCAAATCATTTGTTATTGAACAAATCAGGTATATCAATAATGAACTTCAATTAAAACCTCGATTATCAACATCTAAACCTAGTGATTATGATGTTAAACACTTCAAATCAATCTTAGAAAACCATCTGAATTCATTTGGTTTTAGAGAACATGAAGGTAATAGAATAGATGACATATCAATATTAGATTTCGTTAATAGAATGAAAAGAGAAGCAGAAGAACAAGAAGAAGAAGAGGAGGAAGAGGAACAATTTGAAGAAGAAGAACAAGATGATGAACAAAAACTAAAACAAAAACAAATCGAGGACAACATTAAAATAGCTCATGATGCACTCAACAAAGCTCTTCAATTAATTAAATCTGAAAATATATTATTGAGACCATTACCGCCAAAGACAAACAAACAGCCTCAACGATATGAAGACATTCGATTTAACAATGAAAACACTGAATTAATTGAATATCTCAAAAAGTTTGGCTATAAAGGTGTTCATTCAAAACATGACTCATATTTCATAATCAATGAACCTGAGAACTTTGATGAAGCAGTTGAAGCATGCAGTCATTTTATTGACCAATTCCCAAATGATAATGAAAAGGTTGAACGATTAGATGAAGACAGCAAAGAACCAATCAAAATATATTACAAGAACGGAGTTTCATCAATTGAAGACATCAATGAATATTTGACTGAAACAGTATTTAAACAAGAAGTGAAACCGTTCAAAATATATTTTCAATTGACTGGTATATTTGAGATACCTCCAAAGAATGAAAACGAAAGATATACATATGAAGCAAGTGAAATCAAATGGAAGAATTATAAATCATCAGTACCGATAATCGTTAGAGAGAATAAAGATATTGATAAAGTTAAACTGTATATTGAATCAAAGATTCATGAATATGAAACCACTGCTTCAAACATCAAATTGTGTATCGTTTGGTCTGTTTCATTTACAATCTCTCGTGTCGTTAAGATAACAGGTAAGATTGATGGATTACCAGAAGAGTTCATTAAAAATAAATATATCATTATGGATAACGTTGATGATTGTTTATGTTGGTATCGTTTCCTTGCTTGCTGTTTGAATAAGCAACTTATTGAAACACGAACATTTAAAATCTCCAACAGAACCGCAGCAGCAAAGAAAATATTATGTGATGAACACGGTTTGAGCTATACAAAGAAACCTTCAAAAGCAGCAAATCAATTAATAAACTCATTCAAAGGAATCACGATTGAAGAAATGAAAGAATCAGCCAAGAATCATAACATCAATGTCAACATCTATGAATATGACAAAGAGAAACATATTTATGATATTCAAGACCAATGGCACAACACTGATGAATCAAACAAAACATTTTCAGCTCTGTTGTATTCAAAAGATAAGATACTTCATATCATGTACATCATTGATGCTGAAGCATTAACAAACATTCATATATGTCCTCATTGTGGTTCATACATTCACAAAGGAAATAACAATATTGACAGATTCAACAGACATGTAGATAAATGTGATGGTAAATTCAAAAAGGATTTCATTCCTTCACGAGAAGCATTGCCGTACTGTCCACATATCTTAAACAATTCTGTTTACTTGTATTGTCTTTCATATGAACTTGAATGGAAGCCAACAAAGCACTATATCACTTATGATTTTGAAACAATGGAGCAAAAGATTGAAAAGAAAGTCAGTGATAAATCTGTTATCAATTCTCGATTGATTCCTTTGAGCGTTTCATCATGTGTGAAACTTGATAAAGGTTTGATAACAAAGAACTTTGATATAAGAACAAATGAATTCATTGCCAAATGGATTGACTGGCTATTTGTTGTTGGCTGTGATGTGTATGTTGATAAGCTGAATCATTTAAAATCATTCATCAAAGATAAATCGGAAGAAGAACTCAATAAAATAGATTCATCATTGAAAACAATAACAGTATTCGGTTTTAATTCATCACGATTTGATTCAAACTTATTCAAAGAGCAATTGATTAAAAATCATTGGTCTATCGATAGTGGAATGATTGGAACAGCTACATCATTGAAACAATTCATATTGAAATCATCAAAGTACCCTATTCGATTACGATTCATTGATGCACAAGCATTTGTTGCAGGAGGAACACTCAAACAGTTTGGCATTGATTTTGGTGGTATATCTAACAGTTCGAAAGGTGTCTTTCCTTATGAAGCAATCAACAGTGTTAATTATAATGAAGTGTTATCAAAGAGTGAACCATTTGAATACAAAGACTTTTACAGTTATCTCAATCAAAAGAATCCATTAACAAAAGCTGATTATGAAGAGTATTTGATTGATTCAAAGAGGTTTGCAACACGTTGGGATTATTTGTTATCATACAATGACAATGATGTTGAAATGATGATTAAACCTATTGACAACCTTATTCAAATGAATTCTGAATATAAAGTTGATTTGATTAGCAATCTTTCATTGTCAAAGAACGCATCATGTATCAAATATGCTCTTGCTTACAAAGATTTCAACCCGAAGAACGACTATGAAATCACCAATAAAACAAATACATTTAAACCAACAATGAAATGGTGGTTAAATAAATGTGATAACTATCGAAAGCAAGACATGAAACATAATCAGATGAATCAAAATCAGCGAGATATATCAAAATGTGTTAGTGAAAAAGATTTCGATTCATTCATGAAATTGTATGAATCAAATGAAACAGGTAAATGTCATTTGTGTGGTGAACACTTTACTTACAACAACAAACCAACTCTTGACAGAATAGATAACAACAAAGGACATCAGATTGATAACTGTTTACTTGCTTGTGCTGAATGTAATCGTTTGAGACAAAGAGATGATGATAAGATAACAAGAACCAAAATACAATTGAAGAAATTCTGCAAGCTCCATCACCTGCCAACACTCATAACTGATGAAAAAGAATATTACAATTTGAGAGAGAATATAACGGGGGGTTTATCAAATGTACTTCATCGTGTGAACATCAGAGGTCAAACATTAATCAATAAACTCAAATATGATGCCGTTAATGACAGATTCATCAGCTATGACACTACTAACATAGTTTCACACGTTGCTGGTATTGATTTCAATTCATTGTATCCCTCTTCATTCAGTTCAGTAAAACATTCATTTAATCCTTATCACGGAGGAATAATGTACATGCCTGGTTCATTTATAAAACGATTTGATGTTTATGATGAAGATGGAAACAAGAATGAAAAGGTTCTTAATGCTGCAATGAATATCATTCAATCAAAGAAACGATTTGATGCAAACCCTGAGTTTATATTCAAAGCTGAAGTCAAATTGAGATGTCCAAAGAATAAAATCAATGATTTGATTAACTTTCCTCCTGTGTTTAGAAACATCAATATAATGAATGATGAACAAACGATAGGAAGTTATATGTACAAATATATGAAAGACAATAAACTGAATTCAGCAGATAAAGAAACAAGAAAGCTGACAATGTTGCTTGATACATGCGGAACATTTATGACGTTCTCGAATTACCTTTTATGGTTTTTAATCGACCACGGACTTATTGTTGATGACATTAAGAGCTTAAGTTTATATGAAGCTCATGACGGATTCAATCAATTTGTTTGTGAGTTTATGCCCATGGTTTCTTTCGCGTATCAATTCTAACATTATATTGGTGGCGAGTATCTTTGGATTCATCGATACGTCGTATAATGAAGTGGCATTTGAATTCCTTGGCAACACTGATAATACGATTACAAGGAACTCGCTTAGTCCTAATATAATTCCTCAAATGATTTATTTCATCTATCTCAAATACACCTGATTGAATACATGCATATACGAAGCAGTTGTCCTTATAATTATTTTTGTCTACGGAACTAAATATATGGTAATCTGTCAAATCGATATTGCTCAAATTGATATATGGGAAAAATCCGCTATCATACAGGTTTCTAAAATCTTCATCAATCTCAATCTCTTCATTATAAACTGTATTCGTATCAGGGTCCAATTTTTGAATCGAAAATGTGGTGGTCTTTTTGAACTTACTTTTAGTTACAAATAATGCTTCGTATCGAACGGGTATAAATGTGCTGTTGTAGTTGGGATTTACATCACTAGCATCTTCGATCAAATCAACGGTGCCTGCGATATGACCAATCGTGTTATCAATCATCCATTTATCACTCAAGGTGAAATATTTATAGGTACCATCGAGTGAGTGAGCTTTGACAACAGGTCTCTCATCACCTTTCAAACTATAACATTTTCTCAACGCCTCACAAAATGCTAAACGTTTGTCTTCCTCATCTCCTATCAACACATCAAATGATATCCTCCTATTCACGTATAACATATATTCGGTCATATATTTTTGGAAATTGCGTTTATTGACAACATCCTTGATTCGTTTCTCATATTGAATTCTCTCATCAGTCTTGGATTGATATAAGTTGATGGGGATGTTTAATATAAGCCTCTCCTCTAATGCGTTGTCGCGAATACTATTTTTATACTGATTACGTTGCTGAACTCGATTGATATGACTCGATTTGCCTTTACGAATGGTCGCGAATAATTTATTATCATCCTTATCAAATGCTCTAATATAATCATCAACGCAAACACCTCTCCTATTAATATGCATACTTATCAATCGATTCGATAACTCACCCTTCAACTCTCTCAACGATGCAGTTTTATTAGCGAATCCGGGTAGCGATAAGATATCTCTTTTGGTGAGTTTACTTAATAATTTATTTTTCATTTATATATCATTAAAAATGGCCCGGTTTCAAAATCAACTCATTTTTTTATCGCGCTATCAAAATGTCACACGATAATATCAATATTGACCAATTATTGGAACGCATCAAATTACTTGAGGAGGAGAATGTTAGATTGAAGGCTACCCCTGATCTTGTCGATGTTGGTTGCAATACAGATGGACGCGGTGATGATGTATGTCCCACCGTTGAAAAGGCTAAAGATGCTAAATGGTTCCCCCTCAAGAATTATGAAAACGAGTATGAGATATGGAACTGCTACCCTTATCCAATTCGTAAGATAGCAACTGGTAGGATTGTTACTGAATTCAAAAATAAAACCAGTGGATACATCCAAGTATCTCTCAATGGTAGCTGTCAGCAAAAACACAGACTTGTTGCACTACAATTCATATATAACGATGACCCTGTAAACAAAACTATCGTCGACCATATAGAGCAGGATAGGACATATTATCATGTAAAATGTTTACGATGGGTTTCGACTCAAGATAATAATAAAAATAGGAGTTCAACGAGAGGTATTGTATACGAGTATTTTGACGATATAGATGAAGATGCAATTGTGGTGAATAAATACGGTGACCACTTATTTGAGAACTATTATTATTTCGATAATAAGTTTTACTATTTCAACGGAGTACGTTACAGAGAATTATATATCAAAGAGAATAAATCAGGTGTTCTATTTGTTAGCATGAAGGATACTAAAAATAGAACTGTCAATGTATATGTAAATAAATTCAAGAAAATATATAACTTGAATTAGTATTATTTTTGCGGAGCATATTATTTGTTATCCTCAATACTGATAATTCTAACAGGTTTACCATGTATCAATTCGAGGTTTCGCTTAGTCCTTGCGATTTGTTTAGCAGATTGTGTAAGCTTACCATTATTCTTTATATCATTGAATATTTTTGAACGTGCATTCGAGTCACGAATCAATGCTGCCCTAGCGTTAGCTTCCTCCTTTTCAGCAACATGCTTCTCCCAGTTAGCTTGTTTTATAGCAACACGCTTAGCTTTATTCTCCTTTCTACGTTGCTTTCTAGCTGCAGCTTTAGAACTTTGAGCAGCTGCTATCAGTGCAGCCTTACGTTGCTTCTTAGACATATAATTTGCAGGTGGCTTGTATGGATCATATGATTCAGCCTCCTTCAATAGCCTATTGATTTCCTTCTCCTTATGCTCCTTCTCCCAGTTAGCTTGTTTTATAGCAGCACGCTTAGCTTTATTATCCTTCTTGCGTTGCTTTCGTTCAACTGCCCTACGAGCTCGTCTAGCTTTATCTTTGATACGTTCATATGCTTCCTGCAATCCCTGATCCGTGATGAGTTGTCTTCTTTGAGCACGTGCAGCCGCGATGATAGCAGCCTTACGTTGCTTCTTAGACATATAATTTGCAGGTGGTGCGGATGAATCATTAGATGTATATTCTATAGCCTTAATATTGGATTTGGGTGGAGCTATCATCTTACGTTTAGTGGGATGAGGTGGTATATATGGTTGTGGATTACTTCGATATTTTTCGACATATTCCTTAACTTTGTAACCACGTTTCTTTTTGGTATATTGATGAACTCTCGCCCGAACGAAATCCTTGAGTTCGATCAATAAATAATTATATAAACTCTTGAATCCAGGTAGTTGAACAATCTCTCCCTTATTTAGACTCAGTACAGTTTTATTCTGGGGTAGGTTGCAACTGGATGAGCCATGCTTCTTGGGAGGTGAGGTCTTGGGATATGAGTCATCATTTGGATCATAATTGAAGTCATCACTATCACTCATTTAAACAAAAATAAAATATGGTTCGATAAAATGTAACTATTTAATTATTACAGTCATCTACTAAGGGTTCATCATCAGGTGTCTCATTAATTGTCTCATTAATTGTCTCATTAACACTACAATCGATATTATCCGCATCCGGGGTATCCTCTTCCTCCTCTTCGAGCTCATCAAGATGTTCCTCGACATATCTCCTTAGTATCTCCATTTCATATTTTTTGCGTAATCTATATTCACGTTGCTGTTGGCGTCTAGCAGCTCGTCGCTCGTCATCATTAGCATACTTACATCTTCGCCCACGAGGCTTCTTAGATTCAGGTTCAACAGGTTCATCATCAATGCTCTCAATCTTATTTAATACATCACTCGATTTCGATTTAACAATTGTCCCGGTGACGGATGGAAGTTGCTTAGTAATAGTTGGGCTATCTATTTGCGATTCACTCATTTGCTTATCGAGAAAAAATATTATATAAAAAATAATCGACGCATATTTATACGAAGCAATCATCCTTTATATCGCTATCATCGAATTCAATTTTGAACTGGTCGCGAATACATTTGATATTATGTTTGTTGACACATTCGAGAACATGACATGGATAGTATGGGGTGTCCATATATGTTTGCTTTGTGAGTTCTATGATAAGGACGTATAGCTTATCCTTGCTATCGAATTTGCAGTTGAATGATACTATAATCGAATCCCCAAACAATTTAATGATTTTATTATAGTTGATGAATACATTATTTTTCTTATTATTAGATTCGAGTGTGATGAATAAAGGTTTGCAACAATATTTGTCAAACTTATTTTTAAATACTTTCTCCCCTTCGAAATAGATGACAGCCTTTACAAACTTGTTGTTCTTATATGTATCATTGATAAATGAAACGAGCTTGGTTGGTGAGTAGAAGTTATTGTTAGTGTCTACGATTGAATCAACAGACATTTATATTAGGATAAAAAATAAAATAATTTTGGACATGTGATATAAAAAATATTTTTGAAAAATTTTGGGTATATAGAGCGAGCAGGAACTGCGTTCTATATGTATGATGGAATATAGTTGGAACAGTTTAAATAGTAAATCGAAAACATATATGTGTTAGCGCTAACTGGTATAGTTGTTGGATCATAAAGCATGTCTCCCAGCTTCGGCGGCAGGCATGAGTTCGATTCGCTGCCATACCGATTTTTCGTATTATTTTCGGTCCATATTTGTGATAGAGCCCTAGCGAACTAAACACCTTGTGGTAAGCTATTACTTGTGGATTATGGATAATACGAAGCATTGTCGGCAATGCAAACCCAAACCAGCTCCTGTAATTGGATGCAGATATTTTCCTTGGGGGATTGATATATAATCCCGGGTACGTATGTTGGTTCCTCGAGAGAATGCATTACGCATCCAGTTACGGGGGTTGGTTTTTGCATTTTTATTTTTACATATTGATGCAATATTTGAGACATAAATGGTATACGTTAACGAGTTCGTTATACTCCTTATTGTAAACCTGCTTGAAATCAGTTACAATTTCTCCATTCTCATTAACAATTTTGATAGCTTCTATTTTGCGAATTGGATTAGCTTTAGTTGCACAACATTTAATATCTTCATCCAGATATATATCTACCTGTTCAGTATGGATAGCTGCCTTGATAATATTTTGTAAAGCTGACATGGGGACAATGATACAATTTTTGGAGATGAGATTACTTAATAACGCCTTATCTTGATTCAATAATATTTGTGCATATGATTCTAATATAACAGTCCTCACATCCATGCCCTCAGCGGATGATACTGGTTGCTCCTCATCGATATCTCTCGTAATGACGATATCCTCCTTGCCATCATCCCTCTTATTAATGATGATATTATTATTAATATTAGATGTTGATTGCGATGCAGCTGATGGTTCTAATGAAACGTTTGCATTGATACCTGCATTAGCATTTCTTTTCTTGATCATTTCCCAAAAAATAAAATATTATAAACCATGTGATTTCTCAATAATGAATCTGGTCTGGTAGATACCTTGCAATTGTGGATTTCCAATATTTGTACGATTTTGTACTAAATCTTCGGGACAGCAATTTTGCTGTGCCGATAATTCATCAAGTATTTCATTGGTTTCAGCAAGTTGCCTCCACCTATAAGCTTGTTTCTTTGAATTACACGCAATTATAATGGATTGCATCTGGTACATATCATCTTTGATTGAATGTATCAAACGAAGCTTCTCATTATACTGAATATATTCGTAGTCATCATTGATTGATTCAACAACGGCTAACATTGATGTGTTAGTACCTGTTGAGTTCATTTCTAAGTGGATAAAAAAATAAATTGATTTGAAAACTCGTCAGTTTATGAGTTCGCCTCCTACTACATATAAACCATGTGATTTCTCAATAATGTATATTTTTGAACCTGATATTAGCCGGCTTATTATATATCAAATTTGCCTTATCTCTCTCATTAGCCAATCCTTGAATCGCTGCCAGGTCTTGAGATCTATTCAAATATGGTGGTAGCAATGGAGGAGGTTTCGTTGTCGCATTGTTCAAATAATGCATCCCATCAGTCATACTCACGGGAGGCTCATTTTGAGTAAGCGTCATATGCTCATCAGTTGGAGGTGGTCTAACTGGATAGTGTGGCATATTTTTGGATTAGGAAAAAAATTCCAACTTGGAATTTCCAAGTTTTTTTTATTTCACATGTCAAGAAAACTTGGAAATTCCAAGTTTTTTTTTCCCTGAGCTTTTCTTCAACAATAGCAAGAACAAAATGATAAAAAACGCGTTAATACTTTAATATAATAAGTTATCAATATCATTTGGCAATTTTTTTCGTGCATTTCATCCAAATCTTAAAATGCTGATACTGATATCATTACGCCATGCATCTCAAAATACAAAAACAAATGCAAATTTACCGCTATCAACACTTTAATAACAATATACGATTCATTTACCATGCAAATTTCGAAATTTTCATTTTGACTCTCATAATTAATATTCAATAATTATACTAGCATTAAATAAATGTATCTATCCGAAAAATTCAAATAGGAAATAAAAAAAAAGATATCTTTCCTAAATTAAAAAAAAAAAAATCCATATATAACTTTCTCTCACGATATTTTTTTTATTTATTTATTTTTATAATATGCTTTTAAACTCAGGAAAAAGGTATAATATTAGCTTAATATTTAGATAATCTAAGAATGTATCACAATTAATTCAAAAAGTTTTAATAAACCATTCAAAAAAAAAAAAAGTTCGGTGCTTTTTTTATTCCTACCGAATGTTTTTTGATTCATTAAAGCTTCTTATAAACCATTCAGATATAATAATTGATCATGTTAAAAAGAAAAAAGTAAAAAAAAAATTTATTAAAATAGATCATGTTAAAAAAAAAAAATATTTATTAAATTTAAAATATTTCATTTTCATCATCAGAAACAATAACGCCATTTTGCATTTTTTGGAATCTCTTAAATTAAAAGTGATTTGAAAAGGACAATCCTGATCTTTGCATTGAATTTTATAATAATTTCCAGAATTTAGAATATTAAACTTTATTGATTTTGTACGTGCTAAATTTATGCAATATTGAATCATTTCGTCCCTATTTTCAAAAAAATTGACGAGTTCTATTTTCGATGTTTCCATCAAGATTAGAAATGGAAAAACTAAACGAATTTGTATAATATTTGAATGGTTTATCACAACTTTTTGAATGAATTGTTAGAACTTTTTGAAAATTTTTTAAAAAAACATTCGGTAGGATAAAGAATTAGTTCATACTTCATATTAATTATACTAGCATAAAATAATTTTCCATATTAATGTAATTATGTATATTGATTATGCTAGTATAATTACTGAAAATATTAATTATGAGAGTCAAAATGAAAATTTCGAAATTTGCATGGTAAATGAATCGTATATTGTTATTAAAGTGTTGATAGCGGTAAATTTGCATTTGTTTTTGTATTTTGAGATGCATGGCGTAATGATATCAGTATCAGCATTTTAAGATTTGGATGAAATGCACGAAAAAAATTGCCAAATGATATTGATAACTTATTATATTAAAGTATTAACGCGTTTTTTATCATTTTGTTCTTGCTATTGTTGAAGAAAAGCTCAGGGAAAAAAAAACTTGGAATTTCCAAGTTTTCTTGACATGTGAAATAAAAAAAACTTGGAAATTCCAAGTTGGAATTTTTTTCCGCATCCCATATTTTTCGTAGGTGGTCGATTGATATGAGGATTGAAGGTGACCGCATAAGTATTATCATTTGAATATATACCATAATGATTATACTCAACATCTTCGTTGGTAGTGGTGGATTCATTATACATACATCCAGTGGTACCGATGGTTGTTGAATTCGGGTTTTTATACTTATTCATTTATTATGCAAATAAACAAAAATAATGTGTTGTATTGTTTGAAAATTTACTCAAGGTGTAGTTAAATCATAGTTACCAATACGAACCAATGGAGGCATACCATTTGGTTGAACTAATATACTAATCGAGGCATCATATAATAAGCAGAAAAGTGGGTTGGCATCTACACTCTTCGCAAATGAACCTTCAGTCGCACTTTGAGTAATATTCATTTCAAAATTGATAGGTGATAGCGAAGTGAGTCCCTGTTGATATGTATTATCAGTTTCTGTTGGGAGACCAATGAAAAACGATGACCTGTCGTCACTATAATAACCAGTCGTTGAGTTAAATGAATATGAATTGGTTAGCGATCTGACGACCTCCTTATTGAAACCACTCTGCTCACCATTCATGTTCATTGCATTCTGGCAATATTCCAAGAATTCGGGGTACTCTTCAGTTGTACCAAATGGTCGCGAAGGTATGTTGCCATATCCACCCGCATTAATGTAGAATGATTTGAATAATGGATTCTTGAAAACAGTTTTATCAGTATTACGCAACGGGAATAAACAAAATATACTATCAACAAATCTTGGAGTGATAGTACAGGTGGTCTTATCATTAGGTTGCTCGAGTTTATTAGTTGTCGTATATACAGATAATGTTTGTGTAGGAAATGTTAACGGGTGAGATGGATCACTATATCGTTGAACCAATGAGTTATAAACACTCTCACTAATTCCAAAACATGGGATAATACTGAGGCAATCCTTGACCTCATACCATATAACATTACTTGTTCTATCAGCATTATTTAATGTATATAATCCATTAGCGGTTGTAGATGTCGCCCAACATCTTATTGGATTACCTATTTGCTTGAATTCTGTCGTGACGGGATGAAATGTATATTTTGAATACTTACCAGGATTATTGATCAAATTTTCATCAGGTCCACATGGACAATATACTAATCCCGCGCATGAGAAATATAATCGCAGTTCTATTTTGCCTGCAAACGCTGGGAGATATTTAATGTTAGATATCGGCAAGAATCTTCTCAAATCTATCTTCAAATTAATCGTACCAGTAGCCTCGGTCCTATCTTTAGTCCAGTAAACTACGAAACCGCAGCGGCACCCTTCATTCTGTCTCCATACATCTTTATGCCTAGTTTTCGAATAAATATCTGCCCTCTTCGTGGTTTCGTTGGAACAGCAAGCTGTAAGAAATGATTCTTCACAGCCATAATTTTGTGTATATATGGTGATACCATTTGCTACAATTTCATACTTCTCAATAGCATCACGTGCATCTTTAAATCCATACCATATATTATTGAAACTATAATCGCCAACATTTGCTGTATCTATCTTATCATCGATATTAACTTTAATCTCCATCGTTGCCTTAATGAATCCGTTGTATAAATCAGCCGTGTTGTGAGTATTTGGTGATATGATTACAGATGTATACGAGCCACTTTTGATTGGAGGAGATGGTCCATAACTCGTCTGTGGGTTGATCGAATATTGTTTATTAGTATCACTCATCGCAATGCAATTATCGACGGTATCAAAATATGAGGCTATCTGGGTGCATGCATCCGCAGATGTTTGCATAATCACTTCATTGTTCAACATTACTTTTTATATAATAAAAAAATTACTTCTTTCGTCTTCTCGATTTCTTGGTTTCACTTTTCTCAGCAATATAAGCTTTCTTCTTTTTATTAACGTAATCAATATTATTACGTAACCTATTTATTTCATTTTGCAATTCTGTAGCGTATCGCTCATCATCTTTATATTGAGCATATGTCTTTTCCAACTCAATAATCCTCTTCTCACTAAGTAATATTTCTTTATCAAATTGTTCCTCACGTGATAAATCTGCAGTAGGTACATTTAATAGTTTCTTCTCACGTCGTCGCTTTGATCTCATCTCACGATTGGCTGCCTTTTGCTCATCTGATAACTTGGGTTTGGGCTTTCTAGCTCGCTTACGTTTATTTTTATCCTCCTCGACTAATTTGTTAATCTCATTTTCCATCTGCTGTCTACGTTCACGTAGTTTCTCGAGCTTATTATAATATTTAACTTCAAACTCATCATCACTCAATTCAACGAAATCCTTCTTGAGCTTAGCTATTTCAGCAGTATGTTGTTTAACAGCGTTCCTGGTCTCATTTAATTCATCCTCAGTTAACGCATCAGCATTATTATTCAAATCATATTCATAATCTTTCAGATCATACAATAACTTTCTCAATTTATTATCAACATATAAATAATCATCCATTTCTCCTTGCAAAACTTTGATTTCATTAATAACAGTTTTCAATTCAGGTTTATTATATTTATCGCTAAGCAATTCTTGTATCTTATCCTCGTAATTATTTATATAGTGTATACATTCATCAACACCTGGTTCAGCTGCTGGATTCAATTTCGCCTTCTCCAATAATTTTGTATACTCATCCATATCTTGTTTGTATCCTTTAATCTTTGCGTCAATATCAGCTTTACTCAATTTGCGATTAGATTTAGTAGGTTGTTTAATCTGTGCGTTAATATCAGCTTTACTCAATTTGCGATTAGATTTAGTAGGTTGTTTAATCGATGTATCTATTTGAATAGAATCCAATTTGTGTTTCTTGCAATAATCTAAATAATCATTAACGCGAACACCACGTTTGAATATATTTGTTTTCACGAGATGAGCACGCAATATATTTTTCAAATTTGGTAACAATATTTTATTCAATCCAGCAAACCCAGGTAGTTGAAGTATATCTTTCTTAGTTAGTTGGGAAATAAGTTTATTCGAAGTCATTTAATGAAATAAAAAATAATCACTTAATTATATGACATCTGCAAATATTCGATTTCTTCTCACGGGATACATTTGTTGAGGTTGCTCGATAGGATTATTGGATGATTCCATGGGTGGTTCTATCGGTTGAGTATTTGGATATTGTTTATATTCAGGTTCCGTGAATTCATAATTATATTGCATCCTCGGTCGCGATATTTGTTTTTGGACAACCTCCTTAATCATTCGTTTCTGTTCCTTTTTCTCACGTCTAATTTTGAATTCCTCACCGAGAAGTTTCAATTGATTCAATATCTCTAAATTAATAGTTGGATCATATTCATAATTATTAGGGGGAGTTCTTGGAGGTGAACGTTTAGTTTTAGGTCTAACGAATGGTTTCGGGTCAGGGGTTGGCTCATCATGTTCACATTCATCAACGGGGCCATCAGCATCGTTTTCAGGGGGGCTATCAGCTGGCTCATCATCACCATCTTTCACAATTGGTTCAACGTGACGATTTGTATGAGGTTCCTTGCGAGGTTTCACGATATATTTTCCCTCAGTTCTACACGGAAACACTTCCCATTCATCATCATCTCTCCCATTTAACCAGTTTTGAATAACTTGCAATCTTTTACTTCCTCGAAGATTTTTAGCCATTTATGGTAAAAATAAAAAGCATAGTTTCACCAACTTTCACCTATTACTTACCCAAACGTTTTCCATATTTAGTCCTGATACGTTTAGGTTTAATGTTAGCCTGCACACTTGTTGGTTCAGTCGAATCCAATTGCTTATTATATTTAGTCTTGATATTATGATTTGACTTACCTTGAGCAGCGTTATTAATATTCTCTAGAGCAGTCCTAACATTCCCCTTAGGAATATATTTAATAGCCGTATCTGTAATATTGGATATTTTCTCACGAGTCTTATCATTTAAAAATTTCTTGCCTAATCCTCGAGCAACCTTACCAATGATACCACTATTTTTATTCACCTTGTTGACAGTTGAATTAAATATCTTCCCAGCCAGTCCACCGGTTGCGCTATTAGCCATATTCATCACCTGATTGCCCGCCAATCCAATACCATTTTTAATTATTTTTTTCAAGAATCCCATTTACTTGTATTAAAAATATATATATCTGGTTTATGATTCAAAGTAATACTTGTCAGCTGTTATATTAAGAATCAATTTATCATGGAGTTCCCTGTGTTGTAGATACTGGTGGACCGCATCCTTAGTGTTTAAATTATTATTAGTTTGTTGCAGTAACGATGTGATATCCTCCTCACTATATCCACTGTAGCAGATTATATCTGTAGCCATACGTTTAGCATTAATATGAACAAATCGAATCGTTTGAAACGCCATTATACAAGTGATATTATAATGCCTAGTTTTGGTCAATAATCTAATGAATTCACTATTCCCATTCTTCAATAAATCACTTCCCGCACAATCATCTAGAATAATTAATGTATTGTAAGGATATGATGATGTATTATATTGAACTAATTTGTTGGCAATATATACAATTCTATCATCAATATCTTGTAATGAATGCTTTTCAATCAGGCGTTCCATCTCCTCATTAGCATCTTTCATTTTGGATAACACATGTTTGACCAGTGCATAATATTTAACCTTCCTTTTGAGATGCTTACGTAAGATTGGCATCAACTCATCCTCCTTCACATATTGTATTGGAGTTTTAATACTTTTATGTAAAGCTTCAGCTGTCTTATCCATCTTCCCACTCGTGGAACAAAATATTATCTTATTATAATATGGTTTCTTAAATAATTTTTCCGTAATCATTATATGAGACCATATCCAATATGATTTACCCGCACCAGGCTTACCGATTAGGAAATATATTCCGTTGGTGCTAAATGGATAGTCCGGTGATAGCGGTTTTATCAAAGCCATCTCTATATCTTTTTGATTTTTGCGCATAGCTTTTTGTATCTCTCTCTCAACATTTTTAATGACAGATTTAGTATTGGTTTTCATTTATGTGAAATAAAATTAGCTCCATTTTGTGATTGATTCGGGAACATTATTTTTGGTAGACCAATATTCGAGTTCAAGATTTGACAACTTGATTGGATGACCCTCCCTAAGATTTTTCGCTGGGATTGTATCACGTTTGCCTCCTTCATACTCGACCCTATATTTATTTTTCTTAACATCATAACTAAGAATTTTATTTACAATACCACGCTTGCCATTCTTCAATGAATTTGCTAACGGTATATTATTATTGGTTTTAATTAATCGATAACCCGGGAGCTTATCTATTGAATCATCCTTTGACTTAATTATGAATTGGTTACCTGATTTCGAGTCAATAATATATGCCTCCTTGCTCACCCGATTTCTTATCTTTGAGAATGGTTCATTAGCTAATACAATTCTAACCCTATCATTTGTTTTGAAATCATATGGGTTGATGCTTGATTTAGTATTGATGTATGTTAATTCATCATCTTTAGTTATATCATTAGGAGCTCTATTATCTAATCCCCTATGAGGAGTATTGTTATACGCATCAATCAAATCATTCATTTCAGTTTCATCAATATATCTATTCTCACCAATTGCATCACGAATCGTTCGCATGAATCGATTAATGATACCAAGTACATTATGATTGTTGTCTTCAGTAGTGGTGTATATTATATTGTTCGATTTCATAAAACCAAGTACTTCGTTTGATAGATATGCAGCATCTTGGTCACTGGTTATTGAATAAATATTGTGTACATCTTTTATGAAACATTGTAGCGCGTTGATAATAGATTTTGAACCCTTGCCTTGTAACGGATATGCATATGCCTTCCTCGTATTAATATTGATGAAGATTAAATAATTGAGACCTCCCTTATGCTTTTCATTAATAAATGTATCCATCTGGTATCCGTGTAAATGTTTCGATACGATTGGCATATATTTAGCTTTGGGTACCTTAACATCATGGACAATATTTTTGTCTAGAAAATCGTTAGCATCTTTCGCCGTGAAACCATATCGTTTGGCTAACGGAACAAATTTAGATTTGCTCTTCCATGGATATTTTTTAAATAATTCATCAAGCGTATTATAACTCATTTGATTTTAGATTAAACTAGCTTATGTATATAACATCTTATCAAATGGTAGGAATTGCATCTCTATACAAAATGATTCGTTTCGAGGAATCTTAATGGGGATATTATTATGACGACCTGAATAAAACTCAATCCAAAATCCTTGGTCAGTGGAGTTTAATTTATAATACTTTATTGGTATGAAATCAACTGCACTGTTTCCTATATAATGACGTGAGGATTGTTCAGCAATGGATGAACATATCTTGCATGGTTGTCGGTCCCAAACGTTATAAAAATCAAATCGTCTCAGCCACACATTTTTGTATTTTTGGGGATTATTTTGATTTGGTCCGTACCCAATATTCATTACATCGGCGAAATCGTATCTTCTGTAATTAGAATCGGTCTCCCTTTCATTAAATGTAATCTTAAAATCAATATAATATAATCCAACATTGATTGGATCTAATTTATTTATCTGGTCAGCTGTTTGTGGTGGCAGTTCTTCAAATATATAACTATTCTCTATCTTAACATTATTTGGTGAAAACAAAGTTTCAATGAATGTGTTTAGATTATAATCATAATATCCATCCATTTGTAAATCATTATTACTTCTATCGATATCGTCCTGATGGAATAACGGTATTAATTTATCAGCATTGGTTCGTTTAAAATCTAGTATTTCTTTAACTGCAGCATCATATTCATCTTTAGTCTTAAATATGAAACCATATACATCTTTAATTAGATTAATTGGACCTGTAATCGGTTTGTAATATCTTTGTAATATTTTTCCATAACTGGTTAGCGCATCTTTTATCGTATCGAGAGCAATCTTATGTTTTGTAATTGCATTTTTATTATATTCTTCAAACTTTGGTTTAATCTGTTTTTCAACATCGTCGAATAGCTTTCTAAAATCGTGCTCAGTGCCTAGCCATGAGATAATTTTGGATGAGACCTCTGCTTTTTGTTTTTCTGTAAGCATATTATATATCTCATCATTAGTCTTATCGGGATTTTTATTTTTGAGGTCATCGAATGTACA
This sequence comes from Tritrichomonas musculus, assembly GCA_039105265.1. Lineage (NCBI taxonomy): Eukaryota > Parabasalia > Tritrichomonadida > Tritrichomonadidae > Tritrichomonas > Tritrichomonas musculus. Next base: position 239,016 of record JAPFFF010000076.1, on the reverse strand, counting down.
TCTTAAATATTTCCTAACTCTCAAATCAAATTCCAATTTCCTTCTTCGAGCCAAGTAGTGATGGGTGTTCCGAATCGGGGTCAGATAAATCCCACCCAAAAACGCCTTTAAATGGCCCATATTTGGGCCCCATAAATTCCAAAAATGGCCCATATTTGGGTCAATATTCAAAATCCACATACTGCATACCTCCCCCAAAACGCTTATAAAACGCCCATATTCGGGCCCATACAAATTCCAAAAATAGGCCGCATATGGCCCACCTATAGACCACTTATGGACCACTTATGGGACTACCTATGGGACCACCTATGGAACAGACCGATGGCGACACAGACCGATGGGACCACTTATGGACCACCTACGACGGTCAGATAAATTCCAAAAATAACGCGATTCTCAAACCAATTCGATTTTTTATCCAGTTAGAAATGAATTCAACAACTGCACACAGTGCATTCGTTGCCATGCCACAACTCTCCAATGTCGAAGCTAATGGTGTCAAACTCGATTACCTCGAACGCGTCATCCTCAAGAAATACCCCCAATGGAAATCCCTTGCATTCGACTACCACAACGATGATGATTTCATGGATGATCTCATCGACACAATATCAAATTTCGAAACCGATTTGGAATCACTCCGAACCAAAATCATAGATGGTGATAGCTATGATCGCAAGGAACTCGATTTGGGGCGTATCAAGATGCTATTGAAAATACTCGCATTCTCATATGAATTTGCTTGAGCATTTGTTCAATCACATTCGCATTTATATTTTTGGACTCAACTCCATATGATGTAATAACTAGCTAGTTCGCAATGCAACTCAATTTTTTATCGAATTCCAAATGGAATCAACTGGGACAAACACATCAGTGTCAGCTGTTGTCGAACCAATCGATACCGAATATGAATTCATCCAGTATAATGAGAAGCTCCGTTTGATACATTCCATTAAGGATGATATGTACCAAGCTCAAAGCATTCTCGTTGCATGTAATTCCAAGAAACAGATTCGCCATTGGTTTGATAACAAATCAACACAGGAATTGCTCGAAAGTGGGTCCGGTAGAATTCTACCAGACCAGAAATTGTATGAAGATAGACCCAATTTGTCAAATGATTTGAAGGGTATGTATGTTCACCGATTGCTGGTCAATCATATTGCAATGTGGGCATCACCATCATATGCATGGGATGTCATGCAATTATTGGATTCACTAGCTTCTCAGCAACACGAGCAGATGGTTAACAAGATCAAGGACCTCACTCCAAGGGCTGTCCCCAAGGATCACAAAAATAGCTACCGATATATGATATGGCTTGAGGATCTTCCCAAAGATAAGGATTCTGTGGTACTCCATCTCGTTCGTCGCAACAAGCATTCATGGAGGCAGGTCAGTAGGATATATAAAGATAAGAAGAAGCGCTGGATATTTATTGATGACCTACCCATCGCAATGACCCCGAATGAAGATATCAAGCGAATGGCCAAAGCTATGTTCAAAGGGGATGATGTCACTGTAGGTGGTACCAGGATTACCATCAAAAGATCATGCCTTAATGATTTTCACACAGCAGTGGACAAATATTTCACAACCACAATGCAATCATAAGTACATTCGTCAAAATCCCTGGAACAGTCGAAAATAATATTTTATTTTTGCATAAATGGATACTGGTACAGCAACTGGTACAGATATTGATATGGATACTGATACAGCTACTGGTACAGCAACTGATGCTGAGATACTCCTAAAGATCGTAGATGGTATCACCGATTTGCGCCGAGATGTCAAGCATTTGATTAAGCGTATGAACCATAAACGCAAACCATCTGCTGATACCCCAAAGGCTGAAGCACATATCGACACCACTCAGGATGCAAATGACTCACCTCCTGAGACTCCATCTATTGAACATCCTCGACCTCGTTTAAATCGCACCCATATATTCAATCGAAGCAAGTTCCTGGATATTGGGGATCACGACCGATTGATCCAATATGTCACATCACAGGCAGTAATCGATGCGATCTCCCAAGCAGAACCTCATAAACGCGTATCCCTATTGCGTAGACTCATACGTGATAACCTAAAGTTGAGTATCTCCATGTATATGACCCAAAAACTAATCAACACCCATATGCCTATAAACGGTCCACCAAGGGAAACAGCTCCAGACCCAGATGAGATTGATACAACCGATTTCTAACCGTTATCCAAAAATATTTTTGCAAAAACCGACCCCATGATGGATGCGTAATGCATTCTCTAGAGGAACCAATATACATGCCCGGGATTGCACATCAATCCCTCAAGGAAAATACCTGCATCCACCATGAGGCTGGTTGGGGTTGCAAATGCCGGCAAATGCCCGTATTACCCCTATAATCCACAAGTAATAGCTTACCCAAGGTGTTTAGTGCGCTTGGGCTCTATCACAAATATGGACCGGAAATAATACGAAAAATCGGTATGGCAGTGGATCGAACTCATGCCTGCAGCCGAAGCCCGGAGACATCCTTCTTGATCCAACAACTATACCAGTTAGCGCTAACACATATATGATTCCGATTTGCTATTTAATCGAGTAAAATTCAAAAATAGTATGTCATCAACCGCGTTGCGATGATTATTTTTGTATTTTTACCAATGGGGTAAATGAGTAATATTACTAGTTGGAATTTCGATAAAAAGGTTCTACCCACAGATGCCGTCAAAAGCTATATCGATATCATCAATGAGGAGTTCGGTGGGGGTATCTCAACCAGAAACCCATATGTTGGACAGCTGAGCAGTCTCATAAAGTTCCTGAATGAGAACTCATTTGTAGCTCACACTGGTTTTGATCCCGATAATAAGCTCGAGGAATCAGATCTTGATACATTCATCAGGCGACTGAGGCTTACACGTGCTGAGCAGAGGCGTCTCAAGGTATTGGGATTGGAAGGTGCTGAACGCTTACTGAATAGCAAGATTAAGAAGACGCATTTTGATAAAAGGGATTTAACCGCGAGTGATGTCCAAGATTATATCAAGATCGCCAACACAGAGTTCGATGGCAAAATCCCAACCGACATACCACAGGCCGCACAGCAGAGCAGTCTCATAAAGTTCCTAAATGATAATTTATTTGTATATCGCACGGATTATGACACCACTTATAAACTCAAGGAATCAGATTTTGATACATTCTTCGAGCGATTGCATGATGAACAAGAGGATGAGCTGCTGAGGGATGCAACTGACAAGAATCTGATTGCACTTGAGGAGGTCAGACTTGAACGTGAACGTGCTAAGCAATTGGAATGGGAGCGTGCTGAGCAGGAGCGTCTCCAGAAGCGGGAACAGAAACTGGCTGAGAAGTCGAAACGCGATCGATTGAAGAAGAAACAGGAACAGGAGCGTGAAAAGCATCTCAAGATCTCGAATAAGCATTTTGGTGAAATCCCCCCAGAAACCGTCAAAAAATATATCGATATCATCAACAATGAGTTTGGTGGTAACATCCCTACTAACACTACGTATATTCTTCAACTGGGCCCACTCAAGAAGTTCCTAAATGATTATTTATTTGTATATCGCACCGGTTTTGATCGCACTGGTAAGCTCAAGGAATCAGATTTTGATACATTCTTCGAGCAGCTGAGGGCTGAACGCCGTGCAGCATCAGATAATGATTACTTCAGTAAATTCAATAGAGATGATTACAAGATTGAGGACCGCATTGATGAACGCCAGCAATTGAATACCTGGATTAAGTTCATTCAGCAATTAGATGATGAACACAAAGCATATTCATATTTCAACAAGTATTATCCCGAGTATCTCGATAGAGCTGAAATACAAGATATACTCCGAGACAGGACTAAGGTTACAAAACTGAATCATATTATCGGTAGTAACGCTAGTATTGATGATAACAAAGCATATTCCTATTTCAACAAATATTTCCCCGAGTATATCGACAGAACTGAAATACATAATATACCCCGAGAAAGGACTAAGGTTACAAAACTGGTCCATATTATCAATGATTCCCCCAAGGTCACCGAAAATATTGATGATCTCCCCAAGGACCCTGAAAATAATGAAATACTCGATTACCTCAGTGAGTTCGGTCATGAGTTCAAATCGAAACACACCGATTTCCTCATGGTGAATGAACCTGATAGCTATGATAGGGCTGTTGAGGCTTGGCGATCATATGTCAAATATGCTGATAGTGATTACAAGGAGCGTGAGGATATCGATACCTATGAGCCAATATACATATACTACTTCAACTCGATATCCTCATTGAACACAATATATGAGGGCTTGCAACAGGTCTATAAGCGTGAGGTAAAACCATTCAAAATCTATTTCCAACTCTCGGGTGTATTTGAGACCCCCTATGCTGAGAAAGTGTTTGGGTATTCATGTGAATATGCAGCTAGGGAAATCAATTGGAACAACTATAAATCGGCTATCCCAATTGTGGTTCGTGATGAGCAATCACTTGATATCGTGAAGTACTATATTGAATCAGTACTGCACTCATATGAGACCTCAACATCTGGAACCAAGCTGATTATGGTAGGATCAGTCTCATTCACGGTATCTCGAATGGTCAAGGTTAGTGGTCCAATCAAGGATTTACCTCCTGAGATCAAAAATAGCAAATTCATCATCACGGACAATGCCGATGACAATCTATGTTGGTACCGATTTCTGGCTGCATGTCTAGATGACCATCTGGTTGACCCTGAATCTGGTTGCAAAACTAAGCACCGTACACAGGCAGCTAGGAAGCTCCTATGCGAGGATCACCATATAGTGTATTCTACTAAGCCATCTCAAGATGCAATCGACCTCCTGAACAACTATCCGGGAACATCAATTGAATCCATGAAGGCATCTGCTGAGAAGCATCACTTGAATGTGGACATCTATGAGTACTTGGAGGATCTCAAAGTTTATAACCTTCAGGACCAATGGAAATACAATGAGGACAACTCATTTAGGAAATCCGCATTGCTGTACACCCAAAATCGAATCATCCACATAATGTACATCAGGGATGCTGAGAAGCTGACCAACATCCATATCTGCCCAAAGTGTGGCTCATATGCCCATTACGGTCATTACAACATGAAGTGTTTCGAGAACCATGTTAAGAACTGTGATGGGGTATTTCGAAAGCGATTCATACCCAATCGTGAACCACTACCATACTGTCCACATATACTCAGCAATCCGGTGTACGAATATTGCTTAGCCTATGGTCTCGAATGGAAACCCAACATATATTACATCACCTACGATTTCGAAACTGTTGAACAGCCTGTGAACGCATCTATTGGTTCATCCACAACCATCAACTCACGACTGATACCCCTGAGTGTATCATCATGTGTCAAATCGCAATCTGGTTGTACCACAAAGCACTTCTCATTAAGAGATTCATCTGAGTTCATCATCAAGTGGATCGAGTGGTTGTTTGAGCAATCCAAGCAGGTGTATCACGATAAGGTTCAATACATGAAATCCTTCATCAATCAACCAGTTGACAATCTCAAAACCATTGATCGCAACCTGAATGTGATAACCGTATTTGGATTCAACTCGAGTAGATTCGATAGCAACCTATTCAAGGAGTATCTCAACTACAGTTCAGCCAAGCGAAATATGTTCTGGAGTGTTGAACCCAATAGCATCATTGGTACCACATCCTCATTGAAGCAGTTCATATTGAAGTCACCCAAATACGATACCAAGTTGCGATTCATCGACGCACAATCATTTGTCGCTGGAGGTACATTAAGGCAATTCGGGGTAGACTTTGGGGGAGTTGAGAATAGCTCAAAGGGTGTATTCCCATATGAAGCCATCAACACTGAGAACTACAATGAGGTCCTCTCAAAAGCAGAGCCATTTGAGTATGAGGCGTTCTATAGCTATCTCAACCAGAAGAACCCATTGACACCAGATGATTACAAACTATATCTTGAGGATGCCAAAAACTATGAAACCCGATGGGACTACCTACTTGCATACAATGATAATGATGTTGAGATGATGATCAAACCCATTGACAACCTGATTGCACTCAATGCTCAGTACAACGTGGACCTCATCTCAAACCTATCGCTAAGCAAGAATGCATCCTGTATCAAGTATGCACTCGCATATAAGGAATTTGATCCAAATGCCGAATACTCTATACAGAATCCCATTAACAAATTCAAACCAAACCTCGATTGGTGGCGATTCAAATGCGAGAACTACTATAACCAGGATGTCAAATATAATCTAGCTCATAAGGACAAACCCAGGAACCTCGATAAATGTGTTTGTGAGGAACAATTCGATAAGTTCATGGAGATGTACAACAATCCAGATACTGGCAAGTGCCATCTCTGTGGTGAGCACTTCACATGGACCAACAGACCTACTCTCGATAGAATCAATAATGATATCGGTCATGAACTCAGTAACTGTAAACTCGCTTGTGCGGAATGCAACAGACTTCGCAGCCGTGATGACCCCAATATAACCAAACTCCGAATTCAGCTGAAGAAGTACTGCAAGATGATGCATCTACCAACACTCATCAACGATGAACAGGAGTATTACAGCTTACGGAACAACATCACAGGTGGTCTATCCAATGTCATGCATCGAGTCAACATCAAGGGTCATACCAAAATAAACCGTTTTAGATACAACGCCGTTGATCACAAGGTAATCTCATATGATACTCCACACACGATGACTCATATTGTTGGAGTTGATTTCAACAGCTTATACCCATCTGCATTCAGTTCAACCAAACATGATGCCAATCCATATCACGGGGGAGTCATGTATATGCCAGGTTCCATGATGGAGCGATTCGAGGTGTACAAGGACGGGGTCAAAAATATGAAGACCTACAACACATGTATGGGTATCATCAACAACAGCCAGAAGTACCAAGATCATCCCAAATTCCTGTTCAAAGCGGAGGTCATGTTGAAATGCCCAATATCCAAAATCAACTACTTCATCAATTTCCCACCAGTATTTCGCAATTTCGATATCACCAATGATGAGGCCACAATTGGCCCATATATGCACGACTACATGACCCACAATAAGCTCCCATCTGTTGACAAAACTGAACGGAAGCTGACCATGAGTGTTGATACAATGGGTACCTATCAGACATTCTCGAACTACTACCTCTGGTTCCTCCTCGACCATGGACTTGTCATCGAGGATATCAAGAGTCTCACCACATACGAGGCTCATCGCGGATTCAACCCATTTGTTAGCGAGTTCATGAAACGCCGTCAGGATATCATATCAGGTGTTGAGCATGGGAATGGCGCTGAAAGCGACTTGAGCGTAGCGAACGAGAAGTTCTACAAGATCAGCATGAATGGCTCATATGGGTACGATGGGATGAACACCGAGAAGTTCTCCAAAATCAAGATATGCTCACGCGATAAGACCTTCCAGAATATCATCTACGACAACTATGTCAGTGGCACCAAATTGAGTGATGACAACTATCTACTCCAGATGAACCCGAAGAGCTTCAAATGCACGACATGCCTTCAGGAATCATTCTGGACTCTAGATAATGCCAAATTCTGGTATCTCACATTCATATATGACTTCATGTACAAGTGCCTTGATGTGGAGCGATTCCATTTCATAGAGGGGGACACTGATAGTGCGTATTTTGCGGTTGCTGGTGATGACACCAAGGGGTCTGATCAAGAGTTCAAATACATCATCAAGAATAGGGCATTCTATGATGAGAACATATATAAGTTCATGCCGAATCCCAATATAAACACAATCGCTGATGAGAAGAAAATACTGGGTCTCTGCATTGAGAAGTATGGTGAGAATATGATAGCGTTAGCCCCTAAGTGCTACACCATATTTAATAGTGGAGCTGTGACCAAGGTACTCAAACTCAAGGGGGTCTCCCTCAAGAAAAACCATATTACAAGTGATGATTACAAGGACATCATCGACAATGGCGGTGTGAAGGTTGGCAAAAATATCAATCTGCAATTGATGCGACAGCTCTCAGCCCCTCCGGGGATGACTCGCAATACCAAAATCCAGAGCAAAATCAGTGAGATGACGATGTCCAAGATCACGGTAAACAAGAATGCTCTCACCGGGACTCACACCAAAATGATTGTCCTCGAGAACCAATCCTGTGCCCCATTCATCCACGGACTCACATCAGGGGACTATATTATATGCAATTCGAATTGAATATGGGGTGTACGGGATTTATGCGCAAGCTCTAAGCTCCAAAGGAGATTCCCGTCGACCCGGATTTCATCGTGATAACCACTAAATATTGGGTGTGGTAGAATTCTACCAGACCCAGATTTCATGGAGATAACCACTAATTCCCTGGAACAGCAAAAATGCTTTCCCGATAATTAGGCCTTAAACACAGCTAATGTGGATCCATTGATGATACCAGTTATGATACCCACTGTCATGCGATTTATTTTTGAGGTTATCGCAGTCTCACCAGTGAGTATCTTCAGTTTATTATCAGCGTTATCAATGAATACCTCATCCCCAATGGAATAGCATGAGGAGTCCTCAACCTTAACCATGTAATCCCCATGAGTGGCGAATGTGATACAACCATTGGCTTCATCGATTCTCACGCATATACCAACATACTCCTTCCAGGTACCAGTGGTCTTCACACTACATATGCAATCAGTGGTGTCAGCTTCAGTGCTAGGGATCCATTTCGAATCCTCACGATGATACACCTTACCAGTCATATATACTGGGGCTCCAATGACGAAATCGGTGATGGTGTTAACCGATGACTCGATTGGGGAGTAGTGGGTGATGGTTGTACTGGCGATTGCGTGTAGTTCATCAACATATGACTTCAGTGCATATTTCCCATCAACATATTTCACCGAAGTGATCATATCATCGCTCACAGGTGGGTTGCTGATTAATGTGATAGACGCATCATATATATTGGTTAGTGTATCATCAGCAGCTCTCAATGAGACGACACGTGTAGCTACACGAATATCTATCGATTCACCCCCGGTTGATTCATCCCCGGTTGATTTGTATATGAGATTTGCACCCTTTCGACCAGAATACGTATATTCGGCTTCTTCATATGTCGCATCATCCCCGGAGGGGCTGAGAGCTTCGGCATGAAATGCCTCAGGAACGAAGTTCCGTTGCGCATCTTCGGCATTTCGTTTGAACTTCACGATAATATTTTTGGTTGTTAATACCCTTCTGATATATTCATCTGGGATTACACAACCACTATCATTCTGTGCACATTGAATTGTGAATCGTTCTGGACTTCCATCAACAACATTCGAGTCTTTGATAAATGGTGATTCGATTTGAGCTCTAATGCAATTATATGCTATTGGATTATTATTTCTATGTGCTGCAATATATGATGTATATACAATTAGTGAATCACTATGAAGCCATCTTATTGTATCAATGCGTTTGCCATTGCTATCATACCTGTCCATACTGTCATAAGTGCTAGTAGAACCAGTTGGTTTAAATATTACATCAATATGCATTATATCATCATCTTGATTATCCCCCCAATTAACATCAAATACCAAATGAACTCCAGCATTGGGTAGCCTAGGGGTAATATATACACCCTCATATAAGTTTGCTGGATATGCAATATTCAATTCAGTGCCATATAGTGCGGTACTCAGTGCAGATTCATTAACCAAATCTGTGGGGATCTCAGGGATATCCGTTTTGAGAGCGTACTCACTTAAGTTCGCAAGCTTCGCATACTCACTTAAGTTCGCAAGCTTCGCGTAAGACTGTAAGTCCTGCGCTTTAGCGTACTCACCTAAGTTCGCAAGCTTCGCATACTTCCCATCAGCCACATCCTTGGTCTCATACTTATCTAATTCATATGCGAGCTCATCTTCATCGACGAACTTCTCATCAGCCTGACCACTAGTATAATATGGTGTCAAGTCAACTGGTGCTGGGATATCTGTTTTGAGAGCATACTCACTTAAGTTCGCAAGCTTCGCGTACTCGGTCATATCTGGCAAGTCCTGGGTCTTCGCGTACTCACTTAAGTTCGCAAGCTTCGCGTACGGTTCCAAAGCAGTACTCAATGAATCACTCGTAACGATGTTCTCAGGGACCTCAGGTATTTCAGTAGATAGCGCACAGTTTTTGGCGATGTAATCACGTAATTCCCCAATGGCACTATCCACATCTTCACTAGATGCGTACTTCAGCATCTCCGTATTGAAATCCTCGGTTTTCACATAGTCGAATAGCTGGGTTTGCAAAGCATATGACTCAAGGTCCTTGGCTAAGGCATATTTTTCGAGTTGCTCACCAACTGTACTCGTAATGAGTTCCTTGATTTGCTCCTGGTTGGCACCAGTTATATTCGACCCATTATGACACATGCATGCATACTTTTTGATGTATTCTATTAGTAACTCGTCGATAGTGGCCGCTTTTATTGAAAATCCACTCTGTTCTATACTGAACATTTACTATAAAATAAAGGTATGCTTACCCGTATTGATAATGAAGTCAAGAGCGCCAGAGACCGTAATATCCTTAAGTTTATATATACTGAATGCAAAGCAACAGATGATATCATCAACGCTATGATAGGTGTCATCAATGATAGAAATCTGTACGGTGATAAGGTGCTTAGTAAGTTCTTGGAGCTTAAGCGCTCATGGCCAAATCAAGGATCAGATCCCATTGAGGCTGATCAAGTTGAACGTACTAAGGACCGTCTTTCGTACAGGCTCCGAGAGTTCAACTACGAACTGGATAATTATTTGAAAAACTCCGAAGACCCAGGTAAATATGAATATTATCGGAATAAAGTCCAGAACAACAATCTCCGTGGTACTCTTAAGTTATTATATGTTATATGCGGTGTGTCAAAAGAAATCATCGATAATATGATACATGTCATCAATAATCCAGATCTGTACAATGATGAGATACGACAGTCGCTCAAAAACATAGATGATATGTGTAATGGATTCAACAGGAATAACGCTGGTGTGAAACAAACTTTGAAGCAAAGACTTAAAAATGATGCCGAGACTTACTTCACAAATCCGAATCTATATTTGAAACCCCAACCGAAACCCCCACAGGAGATCCAATCGATACCATTATCGGAATTTCCTGAAGTGGAACCTCCAGGAGATCCAAGCGAAGTCCCTAGCGAAGTCCCTATCGTGGCACCCCAAGGAGATCCAAGTGAAGTCAAGTACTCCGCATACCGTAAGCTCCTTAAGTTTTTATCTAGTGAATGCGGAGTAACAGATGAAATCATCGATAATATGATACAAGTCATCAATAATTCAGACTTGTACGAGGATGAGATAGTAAATGCTATCGATGGGATGAGGCAAGATTGAGTACGCACCGACTTTAATGATCCTAGGTCTGTTCAAAGTTTGAAGAACCTCCTTACGCTGAAAGCTTCAATTTACTTCAGAAATCCGAATAAATATTTGAAACACCAAGGAGATCCAAGCGAAGTCCCTATCGCGAAGTCCCAGTCGAAGCCCAAAGCGGAACCCCCAATAGCACCCCAACCGAAACCCCCACAGATACCATTATCGGAGTTTCCTAAAGTGGAACCTCCAGGAGATCCAATCGCGGAACCCCAAGGAGATCCACTCGCGGAACCCCAAGGAGATCCAAGCGAAGTCCCTATCGTGGAATCTCCACAGATACCATTATCGGAGTTTCCTGAGGTGGAACCCCAAGGAGATCCAAGCGAAGTCCCTATCGTGGTACCCTCAGGTGAAGACTCAGGTGAAGAGGATGAGGAAGACTCAGGTGAAGACTCAGGGGAAGCCTCAGGGGAAGAGGAGGATAGTAGTAAAGTCCCGTACAGTAAGCTTCTTGATTACCGTAAGCTTCTTGAGTATTTATCTAGTAAATGCGATGTATCAGAGGAAGTCATCACTAATATGGTACATATCATCTATTGTCCAGAGATGTACGAGACTGAGATAGTAAATGCGATTGGTGAGATGAGTCAAGCTTTGGTAAGCACTGACTTTAATAATCCTAGTCAGGTTGACAAGTTGAAGAAAAGGCTTACGAAATATGTCGAGACTTACTTCACAAATCCGAATCTATATTTGATATCCCAACCGAAACCCCCAGGAGATCCAATCCAGGAGATCCAAGCGAAGTCCCTAGCGAAGTCCCTATCGATACCATTATCGGATTTTCCTGGATTGGAATCTCCGGGAGATCCAAGCGAAGTCCCTAGCGAAGTCCCAATCGAGGACACCCCTGATTATAATGCTAATCCCAATAGACAACCCGAGAGAGTAAGGGTGTTGATTTGGTGGGGTGAGATAAAATTGAAATTTACGGTCGCTACTTTGAATCTTCATTTTTGAATTTACATCTTTGAACTTGTTTTAGTAGTATATATGAGTCGGTTTCCGCAGGGCTAAAGCCCCACGTCAACACGACTAATGAATAAAAATAATATGATTTATTGTTTGACATCAATTGATGTTCATTTATTGGACAACTCATTTAATTCATCTTCAAGTTGATGCAGTTTGTGTTTATTTATTATTCCTAATATATTTATACTTGTTTTATATTGTTTTTAGAATTTGCGAAAATAAAAAATTATTTTTAAAAAATATTTGTATATAGCAAAGATAAAAAATATTATTATTATTTAATTCTGAAATCGGGGCGAGACCTAAACGACATCGAGACAAGCTGGAACGTAGCCAGTTCTGGTAGTCAATGAGAATGCTAAAGGTCATCAGAAACGTTGTCGAACGCCTGAAAAGCTAGCTGGTTAGGATAAAAATTTTATTTATAAAGAACCATGTTGTTGTTGAAGAACCATGTTGTTGTTGAAAAACCTTGTTGTTGTTGAAGAACCATGTTGTTGTTGAAAAACCTTGTTGTTGTTGAAGAACCATGTTGTTGTTGAAGAACCTTGTTGTTGTTGAAGAACCATGTTGTTGTTGAAAAATCTTGTTGTTGTTGAAGAACCTTGTTGTTGTTGAAAAACCTTGTTGTTGTTGAAAAACCTTGTTGTTGTTGTTGAAAAATCTTGTTGTTGTTGTTGAAGAACCTTGTTGTTGTTGAAGAACCTTGTTGTTGTTGAAAAACCTTGTTGTTGAAGAACCATGTTGTTGTTGAAAAATCTTGTTGTTGAAGAACCATGTTGTTGTTGAAAATCTTGTTGTTATTGTTGAATATCTTGTTGATGACTCATGTGATTTCGTTAATAGAATGAAAAGAGAAGCAGAAGAACAAGAAGAAGAGGAGGAAGAGGAACAATTTGAAGAAGAAGAACAAAATGATGAACAAAAACTAAAACAAAAACAAATCGAGAACAACATTAAAATTGCTCATGATGCACTCAACAAAGCCCTTCAATTAATTAAATCTGAAAATATATTATTGAGACCATTACCGCCAAAGACAAACAAACAACCTCAACGATATGAAGACATTCGATTCAACAATGAAAATGCTGAATTAATTGAATACCTCAAAAAGTTTAGCTATAAAGGTGTTCATTCAAAACATGACTCATATTTCATAATCAATGAACCTGAGAACTTTGATGAAGCAGTTGAAGCATGCAGTCATTTCATTGACCAATTCCCAAATGATAATGAAAAGGTTGAACGATTAGATGAAGACAGTAAAGAACCGATAAAAATATATTACAAGAACGGAGTTTCATCAATTGAAGACATCAATGAATATTTGACTGAAACAGTATTTAAACAAGAAGTGAAACCGTTCAAAATATATTTTCAATTGACTGGTATATTTGAGATACCACCAAAGAATGAAAACGAAAGATATACATATGAAGCAAGTGAAATCAAATGGAAGAATTATAAATCATCAGTACCGATAATCGTTAGAGAGAATAAAGATATTGATAAAGTTAAACTGTATATTGAATCAAAGATTCATGAATATGAAACCACTGCTTCAAACATCAAATTGTGTATCGTTTGGTCTGTTTCATTTACAATCTCTCGTGTCGTTAAGATAACAGGTAAGATTGATGGATTACCAGAAGAGTTCATTAAAAATAAATATATCATTATGGATAACGTTGATGATTGTTTATGTTGGTATCGTTTCCTTGCTTGCTGTTTGAATAAGCAACTTATTGAAACACGAACATTTAAAATCTCCAACAGAACAGCAGCAGCAAAGAAAATATTATGTGAAGAACACGGAATAACTTATTCAACAAAACCTTCAAAGGCAGCAAATCAATTCATCAACACATTCAAAGGAATCACGATTGAAGAAATGAAAGAATCAGCCAAGAATCATAACATCAATGTCAACATCTATGAATATGACAAAGAGAAACATATTTATGATATTCAAGACCAATGGCACAACACTGATGAATCAAACAAAACATTTTCAGCTCTGTTGTATTCAAAAGATAAGATACTTCATATCATGTACATCATTGATGCTGAAGCATTAACAAACATTCATATATGTCCTCATTGTGGTTCATACATTCACAAAGGAAATAACAATATTGACAGATTCAACAGACATGTAGATAAATGTGATGGCAAATTCAAAAAGGATTTCATACCTTCACGAGAAGCTTTGCCATATTGTCCACACATTTTAAACAATCCTGTTTATTTGTATTGTCTTTCATATGAACTTGAATGGAAGCCAACAATTCATTATATCACTTATGATTTTGAAACAATGGAGCAAAAGATTGAAAAGAAAGTTAGTGATAAATCAGTTATCAATTCTCGATTGATTCCTTTGAGTGTTTCATCATGTGTGAAACTTGATAAAGGTTTGATAACAAAGAACTTTGATATAAGAACAAATGACTTCATTGCCAAATGGATTGAATGGTTATTTGTTGTTGGATGTGATGTGTATGTTGATAAGTTGAACCATTTAAAATCATTCATTAAAGATAAATCAGAAGAAGAACTCAATAAAATAGATACATCATTGAAAACAATAACAGTATTTGGTTTTAATTCATCACGATTTGATTCAAACTTATTCAAAGAGCAATTGATTAAAAATCATTGGTCTATCGATAGCGGAATGATTGGAACAGCTACATCATTAAAGCAATTTATATTGAAATCATCAAAGTACCCTATTCGATTACGATTCATTGACGCACAAGCATTTGTTGCTGGAGGAACACTCAAACAGTTTGGAATCGATTTTGGCGGTATATCTAACAGTTCGAAAGGTGTATTTCCTTATGAAGCAATCAACAGCGAGAATTATAATGAAGTGTTATCAAAGAATGAACCATTCAAATATGAAGACTTCTACAGTTATCTCAATCAAAAGAATCCATTAACACAATCCGATTATGAAGAGTATTTGATTGATTCAAAGAGGTTTGCAACACGTTGGGATTACTTGTTATCATACAATGACAATGATGTTGAAATGATGATTAATCCTATTGACAACCTTATTCAAATGAATGCCGAATACAAAGTTGATTTGATAAGTAATCTTTCATTATCGAAGAACGCTTCATGCATCAAATATGCTCTTGCATATAAAGATTTTAATCCGAAGAACGACTATGAAATCATCAACAAATCAAATACATTCAAACCAACAATGAAATGGTGGTTAAATAAATGTGATAATTATCGAAAGCAAGACATGAAACATAATCAAACGAACCAAAATCAACGAGATATTTCAAAATGTGTTAGTGAAAAGGATTTCGAAGCATTCATGAAATTGTATGAATCAAATGAAACAGGTAAATGTCATTTATGTGGTGAACACTTTACTTACAACAACAAACCAACACTTGACAGAATAGATAACAACAAAGGACATCAGATTGATAACTGTTTACTTGCTTGTGCTGAATGTAATCGTTTGAGACAACGTGATGATGACAAGATAACAAGAACCAAAATACAATTGAAGAAATTCTGCAAGCTCCATCACCTGCCAACACTCATAACTGATGAAAAAGAATACTACAATTTGAGAGAGAACATAACGGGAGGATTATCAAATGTACTTCATCGAGTGAACATTAGAGGTCAAACATTAATCAATAAACTCAAATATGATGCCGTTAATGACAGAATCATTAGCTATGACACTTCAAACATAGTTTCACACGTTGCTGGTATTGATTTCAATTCATTGTATCCCTCATCATTCAGTTCAGTAAAACATTCATTCAATCCTTATCACGGAGGAATCATGTACATGCCTGGTTCATTTATAAAACGATTTGATGTTTATGATGAACAAGGAAACAAGAATGAAAAGGTTCTTAATACTGCAATGAATATCATTCAATCAAAGAAGCGATTTGATGCAAACCCTGAGTTTATATTCAAAGCTGAAGTCAAATTGAGATGTCCAAAGAATAAAATCAACGATTTGATTAATTTCCCTCCTGTGTTTAGAAATATCAATATAATGAATGATGAGCAAACGATTGGAAGCTATATGTACAAATATATGAAAGACAATAAACTGAATTCAGCCGATAAAGAAACAAGAAAGCTGACAATGTTGCTTGATACATGCGGAACATTTATGACGTTCTCGAATTACCTTTTATGGTTTTTAATCGACCACGGACTTATTGTTGATGACATTAAGAGCTTAAGTTTATATGAAGCTCATGACGGATTCAATCAATTTGTTTGTGAGTTTATGAAGAAGCGTCAAGATATATTGTCAGGAAAGGCACACGGGAACGAAAAGTTTTACAAGATTAGTATGAACGGATCTTACGGATATGACGGTATGAATTCAGAGAACTTCAACAAAGTCAGAATTGTTGATAAAAATAAAGCCTTTCAATTGATTGCATCCGATACTTATCGCAATGGATGTAAATTGTCAAATGATTGTTATTTGATACAATCACAACCACATTCATTCAAATGCACTACATGTCTTCAGGAATCATTTTGGACATTAGACAATGCGAAATACTGGTATTTGACTTTCCTTTATGACTTTCTATACAAATGCATTGACATGAATAAAATTCATTTCAACTCGGTCGATACAGATAGTCTGTACATGTCTATAGCTGGTGATATGAATAAACCGATTGACCAGTTGTTTGATTACGTCATCAAAGACAAATCATTTTATGACAAACACATTTATAGCTTTATGCCAAACCCTGCAATCAATGATGTATATGATGAGAAAAAGATACTCGGATGCTGTGTAGAAAAGTTCGGAGCAAATCAAGTTGCTTTGTGTGCTAAATGTTATACGATTTGGTCAGATGACAAAACAATTTCATTAAAGCTCAAAGGTGTTTCATTGAAGAAGAACAACATCAAATCAAGTGATTACAAAAATGTCATTGAAAAGCAATCAGTAATGAAAGGAAAGAATATAAACCTTCAATTAAATTCACAACTGATGAGTAAAATAACTGTTATCAAAAATGCTTTAACAGCAGCACATTCAAAAATGTTGGTATTATCAAATCATTGTTGTTGTCCTTATGTCAATGGTTTCACTGCAAAGGATTATTTCATTGAGAATCATTAAACAATTAATTTAATGATTTTATTTTAAAAAATCAATTTTTTTATTTTTGTTATAAATGAGTCAACCAACTGAACAAACACAAATTGAAAATGCTGAAGCTGAATTTGAACCTTTGAAAGGTTTTGAAAGTGATTATGAAATTCAAACAACTTTCCCTTATAACATCAAGAATAAGAAAACAGGAAAAATAATAGCTGAAGGTGAATACAGACAAAATGTTTATCCGTGTGTAAACCTAAATAACAAAATATATTATAAACATATTCTTGTAGCAAAGCAATTTATTGAAAACCCTAATAATCTACCACAAGTCGACCATAAGAATAGAATCAAAACTGATTATCATCTTGATAATTTACGATTTGTATCAAGTTCAGAGAATAATAAAAATAAATCAAATTATAAAGGTATTCAATATGAATTCATTGATGACATACCTGATGATGCAATTGTTATTGATTTCTATGAAACAAAGACAGAAAGGAAAGAATTTGAAGAAAACACGTATTATTATTACCATGATGATACTAATAATGAAGACATTTTTTATGCAAAGATTACTGATAATATTTATAAAATTCTTCATATCAATACAAATAAATCAGGCAATGAATTTATTTCAATGAACGATATAAATAATCAAAAAGTTAGCGTATATATTAATAGATTCAAACATCAACATGATTTGATTTGATTTGATTTACTCTTTGAATACAGCTAATGTTCTTTCATCAATGATACTTGTAATGATTCCAACAGTCATACGTTTTATTTTTGATGTTATTGCTGTCTCTCCTGAAAGAACTTTCAGCTTATTGTCTTCATTATCGATAAACACCTCATCACCGATTGAATAACATGATGAATCATTAACGCGAACCATATAATCACCATGTGAACTAAATGTGATACATTTATTTTTGTCATCGATTCTCACACATATACCGACATACTCCTTCCATGTTCCTGATGTTTTGACACTACAAATACAATCAGTTGTATCATCTGCTGTTGATGGTTTCCATTCATCACCAACATGTTTGTAAACCTTACCTGTCATATACACTGGAGAACCAACAACGAAATCACTAACAGAGTTCATTGATGATTCAATCGGCGAGTAATGTGTGATTGTTGTGTTTGATTGTGCACCGTAAATAGCAGCCTTATATTTTGCTAAATAACCTCGGGACATGATGCATCTTGAATATATTTGTTTAGCATCTAATAATTCCTGAGTAGTTGTCCAAGAATATCCGCCTATTGGGAAATTATATGTCAGGGGTCTTCCTGATGTTATATCAACAGTGTCTTCATAATAGAATGGGAATTTGAAATTGTCGAAATACACAGTTCTTTGATGTAATACAAGAACAATGTTATGAGGATTTCCAGTTGTATCATAGAATAATATTCTTATTTCCAAACATAGCGCATAATCACCTACTATGTATTCCAGTTTAATTACCTTATCTTCAAGTTTTAGATAATGAATTGATATTTCACCGCCCTCTGTAATCGGTCCGCAATCAATAGCACATTTTTTTATTAGTTGTTCTTCTGTTATGACGTTTGACTTCAGTGCAAAGTTATCATTCACATATTTCACCGAAGTAATCATATCATCATTCACAGGTCGGATGCTGATTAATGTGATAGTTGCATCATAAATATTGGTTAGTGTATCATCCTCAGCTCTCAATGAAACAATACGTGTAGCTACACGAATATCTATCAATTCACTTGACTCTCCGCTGGTTGATTTGTATATGAGATTTGCACTCTTTCGTCCAGAATATTCGTATTCAGCTTCTTCATATGATGCATCATCAGCATTTCGTTTGAACTTTACAATAATATTTTTGGTTGTTAATACCCTTCTTATATATTCATCTGGGATTACACAACCACTATCATTCTGTGTACATTGAATTGTGATTTGTTCTGGACTTTCATCAACAACATTTGCAGTTTTAATGAATGGTGATTCGATTTGTGCTCTAATGAAATTATATGCTATTGGATTATTATTTCTATGTGCTGCAATATATGATACATATACAATTTGTCCATCATCATAACGCCATATTATTCTATCAATGCGTTTGCCATTGCTATCATACCTGTCCATGCTGTCATAAGTGCTAGTAGAACCATTTGGTTTAAATATTACATCAATATGCATTATATCATCATCTTGATTATCTCCCCAATTAACATCAAATACCAAATGAACTCTGGCATTTGGTAGCTGAGGGGTAATATATGCACCGTCATATAAGTTTGCTGGATATTCAATATTCAATTCAGTTCCGTATAATGCAGTATTCAATGCAGATTCATTAACCAAATCAGTTGGAATTGTTGGTATATCTGTTTTCAATGCATACTTATCTAATTCATAAGCTAATTCATCTTCATCAACAAACTTCTCATCAGCTTGTGCACTAGTATAATACGGTGTCAAGTCAACTGGTTCTGGTATATCCGTCTTCAATGCATAAGTATTCGACACATATCTAGCTGAATAAGCGTTTCTGTCTGTTGGTTCGATAGTTTTGGTAATTGAACACGATAAAACTTCTGGTGTATCGCCAGTTCCTGGATTGATTAATTCATGGCTGTCATACAAAAACCAAATACTTGAATCACTTCCTTCGATACGCATTATCTGAGAGGGTTGTTCGTCATCATCGTCATTGTACGAATAGTCTACATGAACATAATGACCCGTATAAAAACTGTTTGATGAAACAATATCCAACCCGTATTGCTCAATCAGTTCATGATATGTGTTGTAATCCAAATCAGGAATTGTATTATTGACGATTTCGAATTGAATTGTTGTTTGACCCTCAATAATTTCTGGGATTTCACTCTTCATTGCATATTTTCCTTCTGCAACTGTTTTCGTTTCATACTTATCCAATTCATAAGCCAATTCATCCTCATCGACGAACTTCTCATCAGCTTGTGCACTAGTATAATACGGTGTCAAATCAATTGGTTCAGGTATATCACTCTTCAATGCTAATCTTTCTTCTGTTTCTGCTAATGTTATTGTTATTGGAAGGTATTGATATCTATCATAAATTGCTCCACTAACTTCATCCCACACTAATTCAAAATACTCCCCTTCACTATCAAATCCTTCAGCTTCATGTTGTTTAACGTTATATTCATCATCAGCATATAAATCATTTGTCTTAAATCTGATATCAAAATGGAATATATCACCACTATTGTCTACTTTATAACCAACCAAATGTGTTCCTTCTTTGAACGGTAAAACGTGAGATGTATCCATTCCGTTTTCTTCATATTCTTCTGGTATTGGTCCTGTATTAGGAAACATATATGTCTTAGTTTCAATTGTGTATTCAGTTGATACATTCAAATTATCTCTCGTGATGTAATTCTTCAAATCATCTTTTGGAACATATTGTCCGGCACAAACATCCAAAGCCTCCTGAAGAGCTTCATTAGCTGCCATACTTGTTAAACACGTTGATGCTTTAGCTGATAATGGTTTAACATCATCAGCCATCAATTTCTGAAACATTTCGTCTGATAATTGTTCCTTTGGGTTCAATTGCAACTCACTATTTTTGAGTACTTCTGGTATATCCGTCTTCAATGCATAATTCGTTAAATCAATTGGTTCGGGTATATCAGTTGATAAAGCATAATTGTTGATAACATAATCACGCAATCCGTTAACTGCTTCATTCAATTGTTCCTCAGTGATTCCATTTCCGTTTGGAATCCCTACGTTTCCGTTCGATGAATCGCCTTTGATAACATAATTATCGACATATCTTTTAATGTATTCGTTAATCAATCCGTCAATAGTATTTGTTTTTGTTATGTGTCCGCTCTGCTCAATCGTAAACATTCAATTTATTAGAAACTAAACAATGTCAAAACAAGATAAAAATAATTCATCTGATAGCTTTGAATTAGATTTAAGTAATATTGATGATGAAACTATATTTGATAGTGAGGTATCTAAACCTGATGATGATGAAGAACTAGAGGACCCGATAGATTATTTTAAGAACACGTTTCTCAGTACATACAAACTAGAACACCCCAATGATTTAATTAATTTGTTGTATCAAATACAAAACAATGAATATACAGGAAGAAGTGTGGGAAAGATTCGTGAAATGAAAGTCAAGTTTCGTCGATTTGTTTCATTGATGAACAAAATCAATGCAGGTATTAAAAGTAAAGGCAATCGATTCCTTAGTTTAAAAGAGTACACAACAGATAAAAAAAGTCTTGATATCATTATCAATTACTTCAATATTGTTGTCAATGATGATTTGAATTATAGTTCTGATGGTTTTCGTTCATCACCCATCAAACCACCGAGAAAGAGTCAAACACCACAAACCAACAAAGGAAGAAGAAAGAGAACAAGCATACATGAACCAACACTTGATACTAATAAACGAAGAACACCAAGAAGAAAACGCATAACTCCGAGTGATTCTGATGAAAATGACTCGACAATACAATTGCCTAAAGACAGTGAAGATTCATTACTTAATATAACATTAAGCGAATCAGATTCTGAGTCATTAATATTGAAAAACGATGATTTATCTGATTCTTTTATTGAACCATCAAAGGAACACAATAAAAATAATTTTTCAACTAATAAAATGGCAGACGACAACAACAATAATAACGGACCTCTTCAATCATTATATGATGATGAATTAGATGATTGGCAAGATGATAATGAAGCAGCAACCGAAGCATACAGATATGCAAGAACACCTGCAAAACAACCATACAGATATGAAGATAATGAAGAAGAAGCACAAGAAATTAAATCACCTTTTGCAAGGAAATACAAAGGATATGCAGAAGATAACAAAGCAGATGATGAAATACTTGATGAATTAATAAGAAATGCAAAGCAACCCTCAAAGAATACTCGCGGACGTCGTGATAAAAAAGATATGCCTCTTGTTAACTCAACATTAAAGGATTCATTTGACAAGCTTGAAATACCTCGGGTTGGTGGTAATATATCCTATTACAGAGATAAATTTATTGATATGATTATTAACGGAAACTTCAGAATCAAATACATTCCGAATGCAGCTTGTCGTGATACAGCTATTGAATACTGTAAGAATTCAGTTGATAAAGACGGTAAACCAAGATATCGTTTATTACCAGAAAATGCCAAAGACCCGTTAGGAAACTCAATAACAGACTTGAACGGTGATAAAGTTGATGATGTTGTTTTAATTGATAGGAACGGTAATCCTTCAATCATTAACGGATACAAGCTTGTATTTGCTTCTCCTTACAAGAAAGTTTGGAAATCTGTTATTAAAACAAAACAAGAAAGAAAAGAAATGCCGTTCAATAAATGGATTCAATCATTATTTGATAAAGATATCAAGAAAATTGATTGGGATGCTGGTCAATACAAATTAACAAAGGGAAAAGAAATGCAAGAGCTAGAAAATTATTACGGTCCTATGGGTCTGGGAAAAGCAAGAGTCAGCAAACGTATTACACCAAGTTCTTATTGGTCATCAATCTTTTCTAAAGTCTGGAAAGTGTATTGGAATGACGAACAATTCTTTGTATTATCTCCTTTGAAGAAACTCATCAATTACCTTGCTGTATCAAATATGTTATTTGCTTATCTCTTTGATGCTCCTTTCAAAGAAATCATTCAAGACAATAAGTTCAATGGAAAGATATTAACATATGAACAATGGACATATTGGAAACAACAGAACAATAAAGAATATGTTTCAGTATTAGGAAAGAATGTTCAATCATATGTTGAGAAGATTATTGATAAAGCTATTGATATCACATCAGGAGAATTAAAGGCTGAACCAAGTCAATGGGGTAAACAATTTACTGAATTAATGCATTACATTGATTATGTTGTCTTTGGTGTTGGTTTCAATGTTGATGTAAGTAAGCAAGAAGGATATAACAGGTTGAAACGAAATGCAGAAGGAATTAAAGAAGCAACGCCAGAAGATATTAAGAACGTTAAAGATAATTTCATTAAACGAATCACCGCAGCAATAGAAAGAGATATATATCCAAATTGTGGATACACAGCATTCAAAGCACAACTCAAAGAAAGTAAATTGCAGAACAAAAATAAATATGCTGATTTTGCTGTTAATCTTAAACCATTACATCAAAGAATGAATAATGAATAATTAATTTAAATCAAAACCTCCATTATTATTATTATTATTATTTTTGTCATTTGGGTCTGAAACGATTCTAAAACTATAACGTTTTGTTGATTGTGGTTGCTGATTATATTCTTCTTCACTTGACAAGTCTTCAAAAGTATTATTATTATTATTTATGTTTTGTTGTCGTTCATAATAATTTGATGTCTTATTAGGATTTGGTGTTTCAAAATCAAAGCCTTGTGATTGATTTTGGTTTTCTTCGTGCCAATCTTCTTCAATTTCCATAGGTTCATAATTCGGTAAAGAATTATTTTGTTGAACTATTTTTTGATATGTTTCCGAGCTATTAGGAATAGTTCGTTTTGCTGATGCTGAAAAGTGAACTTTGTTATCTTTTGGCAAGTGCTTATATATTGGTTCTGATTGTTGCATTTGCAGCTGATTGGAAATCTTTTCTAACATTTTTATTAGTTTTGCATCAAATCTCTTTGGAGTCGATATTGATTCTTTTGTATTAAAACCTGAATCCTGTGTTATTTTTCTCGGTTTGAATACAGGATATTCATCGGCTATTGTATCATTTCGAAAACTAAAAGCCGATTTTTCAATTGATTTTGTACCTGTATTATGATTTAAATCTGCTGTTATCGATTTTGCAATTTCCTCGTTGTCAGATTCAGGAGTTGTATTAACATAACAATCAATTATCGGAATTTTTTCAGGGTTATCGTAAATATAAAAAGATAAATATGTTTGTGCTGCATTAGGGTCATAGTTTATATCAGCTGCAGTTATAATATTATCAAATGCCTTTATGAATGATTCAGAAGTGAAAGCAAAGTAAGTTTTATGAAAATAAGATTCACCGTTATAATTTTTATAATATTTTGTTAATGCTTTTGGTGTATTATCAACTATTAATATAAATATAGGTTCCTGATATCCTGTAAGAATCTTTTTTGTAAACACGTATGAAGGTTTTTCAGGTGTATCACCATCAAGATATATTATCCATGTAGGTCTACTTGTTAACATATCACCTTTAGTTGTACTTTTAGCTTGCTTTGGAAATATGAAAATTGAAGGGAAAAAATATCTATTTTTTTCTACTGTAATCAATGCAAATGTAATCGGTGCAACATCATCAATTTTATAACGGCTCATATCAGCCAATTGATTCGGATTTAAATAAATTACCTTAGAATCCATTTTGAATAGTCATTAATAAATCAAAAGACAACTGAATATAAATGATTCAGGTTCAATAACGTTTCCTTTCATATCTGTAAACCATAAATGATACTCTTTTTTTGTATTGTTCAGACACTCATATTTTCGATATTTCGTTTGTCGTCTGTTAGCAAGCATAATGAAATGGTCGCAGAAAGGCATGAATTCAACTATATCTGAATGAACCATCAAATCACCGACAATATGTTGATTGACAACAGCCCCACAATACTGAACAACAATGTACTTCTTGTTGCGACTATAAACGAAATCATCAGGAAGATTAAAATCTTTTGATTGTGTGTGATAGTATCGTTTTGTGATTGGTTGTTTAGCTTTCATTTTGCGTTTTATAAGTCAAAAAGAATACTTTATAATCATCATTCAAAGCATCTATTGATGAACAAACATATTTTGTGTACATGATTGGAACTGTTATTATTGTTTTGTTCTTCAGTGTTTTGTTAGTTTGACGCAAAGGATTTAATAGTTTACATTTAACGTTTCCTGATTCATAACAAATGAATTCAGCAAGTTCATTGAACACTCTTCTTCGCTTTTCATGTTTCTTTTCTGTTTTTCCGTAATCGGTGTGAATGAGTATTATATTTTTGGGTTTATATGACAGAAGACCTTTAAATCGTTGTTTTTGTTGAATCTCTTTCAATTGCATTGATTTGGCTCTAATGTATTGCCATTCAAGGTCGCGGTCATCTTGCATCTGTTGAGGTGTTAGATAAATGTATTTTGATTGTCGTTTGTCAAGGTATTCATCAGTTTCTTCGTCAAATGATGTGTATAAAGGATTCAATAAACGAAGAGATGCATGAGGCGTGTTATTGTACCATTCAACCGTTTGTTGTATCAATACATTGTTTGTCATTCGTTGTTGTGATTGACCGAAAGCATTTCGTAATGTTCTGATTACTGCATCGACACATTTATGTGCATTCGTGAAAGGTGAATCATCAATGATTAACTTTATTTTGTTTGGTGCTTTGAATTTAATTGTGTGTTTGTCTAATTGATATCTTTGCTCTTCACCGTTGCAATAACTTTTGAATGCATTTGATATAAAAGCCTTTTCACCATCACATTTAATTGTTTCAATTCTGATATTTCTTTTATTGACTAGTTTATCAATTACTTTGATTACATAATACTCAGACTTGTAATCAATTGGTTCAACAATTAGGTATTTGGTGTTTACATTGATTATTACTAAATAAGCTTTATTTAATGCAAACATTATATCAATTTCGTACGCATACGGTTCAAATGAGAAGTCAGGTTTTGATAGTTTCTTTACTGTCTTCAATTGGTAATCCTTAATATAGGGCTCGGTTTTAATGCCCGTGTCTTTGATGTACTT
Source organism: Tritrichomonas musculus (assembly GCA_039105265.1). Classification (NCBI taxonomy): domain Eukaryota; phylum Parabasalia; order Tritrichomonadida; family Tritrichomonadidae; genus Tritrichomonas; species Tritrichomonas musculus. The sequence continues at coordinate 212,613 of JAPFFF010000076.1, read as the reverse complement.
GTATTTAGATTTGAAAGGATAGTTGATTGATTCATTCATTTGAATCGCAAAAATAAAGCATTAATTTATGAAGGAACTCTGTTCCCTTTTGCAAAGCAAAATGATTATTTAATGAAATCAATTTATTTATTCATTTGCTTGTTCCTTCTGGTGATTCGTCATCATGATATTCTAAACCGTCAAGTGATAGTTTAAAGTAAGAGTCCCTAGTTATCCAAAGTTGAGTCGGAGGAGGTTTGACAATGGTTCCATCTGGTTCAACAACATTGAAATATGTGTCATCATCTCCTGTATATATTGGTTGCCCATTGACTTGTATCTGAACGTTTCCGAAACCTCCATCAAGTCCGTCATAACAATATCCTGCACTTGCTCGTTCTGTTTGAATGTTGAATACAAATGATGTTGCATCACTGATTGTGTTGTTGTATCTCTTACCGTTAGCGTCATTCTTTGGCATTGTCATCGAATCCTCAAATTCCTTTGTGCATGAAAGAGTGATTGCATCTAAATCACCAGCCGTTAATTGATTTTCAAAGAATCGTGCACCAATGGTTGAAACGTTTTCGTCTGGGAAGTTCTTTCCACCAATATTCAAGAAACAATTTTGATAAACTGGGTTTTCAAAGACAGTTAAATCATTATGATGCTTTGGAAACATGATTGATAAATTAGTTGCATTGATTAATGGGATATTCAATGTTGACTTGATTCCGTTTGCTGCTGGAGCGATTGGAAAAGCATGATAATCAACTTTTTGTGAAGGAATGATTAAACCTTGTCTTAAAATGTCTTCAATTCCTTGTCTTGTAGCTTCACAAACTCCAAAGCCTTGCATATTAGATTTACAAGCTGTGATGGTCATTCGATTAACTGTTAATGTTGCTGTTTGTTTTGAATAATGAGCGCTCATCAACTTGTTGGCTTCAGTTTTAGATACAAAGTTAACGTAAACATGACCTGCATGTGATGGTTGAGGTAATTTACCATGTTCTTTGGTATAATGGGCTTGACAAATTGCTTTATTATCATCAGTCTTTTCAATTCCAAGTTCAGTAAATTCATCATCAGTAAAGCTAAATATTAATGAACAATTTTCAATCAGTTCATCGAAATCACCTCCAGATGCAGATACGTATTGTTCTCTAACTTCATACTTCAATTGATATTTCGTTGGTGTTGGTTCAGGTGATGGTGGGTCTGGATTGTCTCCAGGTCCTGGAATCACTGCTTGATTACCAATTTGTGTGAATTGATGTTTGAGGTGTCCTCGTGCTTTGATTTCCTTTAGTCTGTTTAATTCTTCCATCGATATTGAATCATTATCTTCAAGAAATACTTTTGCTTCAGCAACTGTGTAAGGGTCTAATACTGCCCAAACAAGACCAGCGGGACTAACTTGAAAACGAATTGATAAATCACCAATGATTCCATTAGGGAATAAATCGAATGCTTGTAATGCAAGTAAATCATCAAAAGGAACATTCAAATCAAATTCGACTTCACTTCTTCCTGTGTTCTTAAATGAATTCAAGTTAACATAAGCTCCTGCATGTGTCTGTGAATAGTTGCTAATGTTTTCCCACAATGAATGAACGAATCTGCGGCGTTTCTTCTCGGCTTCTGGTTTAACTGAAGAATATAAGAAGCCCTCACGAATGCATTCATTCTGTTGGTATCCGACATTGACATTATTATGAAGAATCTCTAACCTGTCAAACAACTGGTTTGATGATTTGAAACCGACAAACAGTTTGTACAAGTTGTTGGGGTCATTGATTTCATTTAATTTACTCATATCTGTATTCAATGACAAATCTAATTTAACGTGAAATGTTAAGAAACCTTTATCAATATCACTTATGAAGTGGTCAGGATGTGTTAAACTTATTTGCGAATATTGTCCTTGATGAAATGGAGCTGGTTGGTCATGACAGTCAACAGTTCTAAATGAAAATGAACGCGTACCGTCATTGACATTAATCATGTTTCTCATCTCTTCAAATGCATGAAGAACGTTTCCTGTTTCAGTGCGAAGATTATGGGCTCTCTCGTTTCTGTATAACATTTATGATTGAATAAAAAGGAAATAAAACACTTTTATCATTAATTAAATTATGGGTGTCGGTATATTCAACAAAATCAAGAACGCATTTAAATCAATTGGCGGCAAAGTAAAATCATTCGCTCAGAAAGCAGTTAAAGCATTACCAAAAGTTGTTGATGTTGGAAAGCAAATCGTTGACAGAGTTAAACCGATTACACAATTCATTCCTGGTGTCGGTCAGGTTGTTGACGCAATTGATACAGGTTTAAATGTTGCTGACAGAGTTGGGAGATTTGGAAAATCAATATTGAATGAAGTTAAATGAAAAACAATGAATTATAATGATTTAATATAATTATAAATGAATGAAAACATTAATGAACTTAAAGTTATAAATGATAATGTAAATGAATCAAAAGTATTTAAATCAATTGAAGAGTTCAATTTGTTCTATCAAAAGAATATCGAGCAAATGAAATCACAAACGACTAACTATTTGAACAAGATTTATAAAATCATCACTAATGACGGCAACGAATACAAAATCACTAAGCGAAATTGTACAGACGGTAAAAGACTTAACGGCGACATTTATTTGAAGAAAGTTGGGAACACAATCACTAAAACACTTGAAAATGACAACATCAAAGCTGATATATCATTAATGAAAGAATCGATTAACGAACTCAATGAATTAATAAATCAATTGAACAACAAAAATAAAATACTTGAAGAACATATTAATAAGCTTTCAAACGTTGTCGACCAACAATCAAAAGTTATTAATGAATATGTATTAAATGTTGTTGCTCCTGACAACCACAGAATGATTAAGTGAATCATGATGATTTAATGATTTAGTCGTTTTTGGAGGTGGTTCATGAAATATATTTCCTTTTTCATTATAACATTTCACTGTTGGTGCTGAATTTATTTTTGTTCTATTCTTTTGCATCGTTAATTGTAATCTATCAAAATGGTTTTTATGCTTATCGTCATGAACGGTTCTTAATTGATTAATAGCAGACATTTAATTATTATTAAATGAGTGAACTAACAGAATACAAGAAAGAAATACCAGAACTAAAACGAATCAAACGAGGATTGAAAGAAAAGTGTTATGATTACAAACAATGTCTCAACAATATCAAATCAGGAATGTTGGGCTCTGACGGTCTTGCCGTTCGTGAGTCTCTTATCGAAGACATCAACAGCCTCAAACACAAACTGCATCAACTTGAAGATGAATTAAATGAGTTGTCCAATAAATGAACATCAATTGATGTCAAACAATAAGTTCATATTATTTTTATTCATTAGTCGTGTTGACGTGGGGCTTTAGCCCTGCGGAAACCGACTCATATATACTACTAAAACAAGTTCAAAGATGTAAATTCAAAAATGAAGATTCAAAGTAGCGACCGTAAATTTCAATTTTATCTCACCCCACCAAATCAACACCCTTACTCTCTAACCCGTTAATCCAGAATTTGAGGAGGAAGAGGAGGAGGAGGCGGAATCCCAATCGATGTCAAATATATTCCCAGAAATCGGAACTCGTGCAGATAGGATTGATCAGGATATGGCCATGCTGCGCACAAAGCGTATTCTCCCTGAGGATATCATTGAGGTACTACCCAAATACTATCGCATTGCGGATGACCCCGAATGTGCACCTCGTGAACTTAACCAGTTTGAGATTCGGGAGGTTCGAGATATGGTTGATGACATCATACATAACTTGGATTCAATCGCAGAAGATCGATCGCTTACCATAAAGACTCCAAAAGCAGAAGCCGAGGTGTCAAATATACAAAAGTATATCAGTAAGATTAGGGTCTATGAGGGTATCGAAGCTGATTTCGAAAAAGATGTCAATCGCGAGAATACAAATAATAACATTTTTTCTACACCTAAAGAACACATGTCCCATAAAACCAGTAAGGCTACTAAAGCAATTGATGATGATGATGATGATGGAATTATCGATGGTGGTGAGGAGGATGAGGATGAAGGTGATACTGAGGTTGAGTCTGAGGCTGAGGCTGAGGCACCTACTCTAGCTAAATATAAATATGTTAGGACACCTGTTAAACCTCCGATTGCATACGGTGGGAAATCACTTAAGGAAGTACCAGGTTCGGTACACAGACCAAAATCCAAATATACTAAAGAACAACAATATGACTATGTAAGGGTGCCTATTGAATCACGAAGTGGTCTCATGGGTAAGCGTTCAGGTAAAGACTTTACAAATGTTAAAGGCCATTTAGACAAGTTTGGCAATCTCGCACTCTCAGCTGATTCTTCAGCTTTCAAGAAGAACTTCCTAGATATGGTCATAAATGGTAACTTTCGAGTTAAGTACATTCCAGCAGCAGCAGCTCGTGATACCGCGGAGGAATATTGTTTGAAACATCTTGATGAGAATGGAGTTCCCAAGTACAGATTATTGCCAACCAACAGTATTGACCCATTAGGAAATAATATTACAGACCTTAATGGTGACCGTGTTGATGATATCGTACTTGTTGATAAACGTGGAACTCCAGCTATAGTCAACGGTTACAAATTAGTCCATGCATCTCCTTATAAGAAGGTCTGGAAAACAATTTGTAATACAAAGGCTAAGCGTCAAGCAACTCCATTTAATGTATGGCTTATGCAGCAATTTAATAAGGATGTTGCCAATGTCGATTGGGATCGTGGTGAATATATATTGAAGAAATCCCAGGACTTGAATACTCTAGAAACTGCATATGGTGATCTCGGTCTTGGAAAGGCACGTATTAGTAAACGTTTATCACCTAACAGTTATTGGGCATCCCTGTTCTCTCACATATGGAAGATATTCTGGTCCAACAATACTTATAATAAGTATATCAAAATCAGGAAACTGACCAATTTTCTAACGGTATGCAACGCCATATATGTCTATTACTTTGACATTCCTATGAAACTAGCTGTTGAGAAAAAGTCTGCTAGAGGCAAATCATTCAACTACCCAGATTGGTCGAATTGGAGGAGTACTCATAAACAAACTTATCAAAAGGGTGTCGGTCCTAAGGTCCAAGCCTGGATTAAAATTATTGACAAGGCAATTAACCGTAAAACTGGTGACCTAAAGAAAGGAGATGTACCCGATGAGCTTAGCGATATGTTAGATTTCGTAGAGGAAGTTGTATTTCAATGGGGATTTGGATATACATTCGATGAGGGAATCAAGCCAGATCCTAAAAATAAAACTTCATTTTATGGAAATCTAGTTACGTTCGCACGAACAGCCCCGCCAGTCGAATTGAAGAAAGCTCGCCAAGGATTTATTGATAACATCAATGCGTTAATCGAATATGAATTATACGGAGAGGGTAGTGGATATATTGAGATGAAAAACCAAAATAAGCTAGAAAGGGCCTCTAGGAAAAATAAAGCTATGCAATACAGTGTTACATATGAAGGTGAATAAACATGTACTATGGTTTGAATTGGTCAAAGAAATTCTCACGCTTTTGGCTGTGTTTGGATTTTATTTTTGTATTGCGTTTGCGCCTACGAGGTGGCTCGATTGCCTCTGTCTCTGGCTTGGCCTCTGGCTTGGCCTCTGGCTCGGCCTCTGGCTCAACTTCCTCCTCATATTGGGAACTCAGTTCCTGTTCACTATATTCATCACTGCGCTCAGGCGGCATTTCATACTCAAATGTGGTGTCCATGATATTACCCTTGAATTGGGGTGTGAATTTCTCCCGATATGGTTTAAATGATTTACCGAATTTCACCGAACTGGAATGCTTTGGAACTGATACCCTAGATGATACTCTAGATGAACGCTTAGGTGTTCTAGTATTGGAGTTGTCTTGAGATTCATATGAATACTGATCCCGATCGCGAGTTCTATCTCTAAGCCCTCCACGATGTCTATGTGAATCTACTCGGAGAGCTACTTCATCCGCATTTGAGGAATCATCACTGGAATACTCATCCCCGGAGAGGCTGAGAGGCTCGGCATGAAATGCCTCAGGAACGAAGTTCCGTTGTGCTGGATGTCCCTGTGAGTGCCTCTGCGATTGCTGTTGCTGCTGCTTACGTCGTATATCAGTCATTGCGCGTTTCCCAACTCGATATTCTTGTAATGAACCATTTGTTTTTCGAGCAACAACGGATTTCGTCCCTGGTCTCTTATCGGTGGACATATATACCCCATTTGGGCTAACCTTTGGCTGATTTCGCACCTCATTATCCTTATATTCAGCTTCACGTGGGTCATATGTACTTTGCTCATGATCGCTACTCTCACTAGCTTCATCACTCCTAGCACTCCTAACCTCATCCCCAAAGGGGTTGAGAGCTGTCGCATCATCCCCAGAGGGGCTGAGAGCTCGGGCAACTTCGTTGACCTCAGGAACGAAGTTCCGTGTCGCATCATTCCCGGAGGGGCTGAGAGCTGTCGCATCATCACTGCTGTACTCATTAGATATAAGCTTTTTCCGAGGGTGATATGTTGTGTGCTTGTGATACCAATCTTTAATCCTTCGCTTGAATGGGGAAGTCTCATCATTGACCATAATCCTTTTACGAGGTGGGGATCTACCAAAAACCGCATCATTTGTGAATGAAAATTGTATGGGTTTTGGACCACTATCTGGCTGAGCTGTCTGATTCACCTGGAATAACGGAAGTTGTTCAAAGCAATATATGGTTGGTAACAGTAATGGATTTGAATAAACCGATATCTCGAACCCTATTGGATGATCACCAGGTGATTTAGTTGTGTTTGCAAGAACTGTATCCTTGAAATATTTTCTGGGGTAGGCTATATATGAATTTGCTCTGAGTCTATTATTATTGGGTCCCCGAACTAGGATCATGCAATAATCATTCTTCGAGGCCACAAATTTGGATCTCCAGATGTATGTAGGGACATCTTCATACGAATTCATTGTGAATGTAGCTCCGACTTTATCAATCGTATAGTCATGAACGACTGGTGGTGGAACTAAATCACGTGGGAAATATAATTTGGTAACCTTATCAACATCGAGATACACAGCTGATAAATATTTTGAGTATGGCAATTCGCGATATTGACCTGGTTTCATATTATAAACATCTAAGTATTCATCAAGCATTTACCCAAAAATAAACTCCTATATGGGCCATACGGTGGTCAATAGATTAGCAAGCATGATAGCACGAATGCATCGGGTTTTATCTCATTACCATACAGGTCTGTGAACCATATTTTGAAATCCCGCTTGGTCCTATTGAGCATCTCATATTTGCGATACTTGGTTTGCCGTCTGTTGGCTAGCATTATGAAGTGGTCACAGTATGGGTCGAATTCAACAATATCCGAGTGTACCATCAAATCACCGATGATGGTCTTATTCAGGATAGCTCCCACATACTGCACTACGATGTACTTCTTATTGCGACTATATATGAAGTCCTCAGGTAGCTTAAACTCGGTGGTCTGTGTATGGAAATAGCGCTTTGGCATTTATTAGATAGCAAAGTACTGCTTATAGTCTTCACCTAGTGATGCATAATTGGGTGCCACGAATCGGGTATACATAATGGGGACAGTTACGGTAGCTCGCTCATCATCAGACTTAGGTATTCGACCAGTTTTGGTTTTGGTATACGGTACATAGAACGCAGTTCCTGCTTGATTATCATCATTCAACTGGAATCTATAATATGGCTTCAGCAGTTTACATTCGACGTTCCCATTATGGTATCTAATGAATTCGGCAATCTCATTGAACACACGCCTCTGCTTCTCATGCTTCTTCTCAGTTTTGGATGTATCGTAATGGACCAATATGATATTACCCTTGCGATAGCTCAGTAGTCCACCCATTTGCATATTATTTTTGACTCGACGTAGCCTCCGTTGGCAATCCCTGATGTATCTCCATTCCAAATCTGGGTTGTGCTGCATTTGATTGGGTGTGTAGTATATCCACTTTGGTTCCCTTGCTAGATACGGGTCATATTGGATTCCATCATCTCGGTAATTGGGATTGGGCATTCGTAGAGACCGATGTGGTGTGTTGTTATAGAAGTGGACCATCTGTTGCATCAGGTATGGGTCTCCAATCCGACGATTATCTAAACCGAATGCATTACGGAGTGTCCTGATGGTTGCATCAACGATTTTGTGAGCGTTGTTGTGTTTGGATTTATCGACAATCACTGCATTGCGGTCAATCAACACATTTTTGGTACCTCTATATTTATTTCTGGATGGATTGTAGCGGCCAAGTATATCAAGCACTTTGAGTAGGTTATTCTCACCATCGCATTTGATGGTATTGAATTTGAAGTCATCATATTTCTCAAGAATGATTTTGGTGTATGCAGTCTTGATGGTATCAGCTAGTCTGTTCTTAAGCGGTTCCACAATTAGATACCGTGTGTTGACATTCACCATGATGAGGTAAATGGTTTCATGGACTACCACGGACTCGGTTCCATCAGCCCTTGTGGTGTACTTCACAAACATCAAATCGACTTCCCAGCATCCGGGTTCCAATGAGAAATCCGGTTTTGAATAGGGATTGCATGATTTCAATTTGAAGTCCTTCACGAATGGCTCATGATGAGTTTCTGGGTTGATGATGAACTGCGATGGGTCCAGTTTCGATATCTTGGATTTGAATGGGTACTTGAGCAGCGAATTGTACTCATTGTCGAATATCTTGAACGATTTCCTGTTGTCAGTCATTTAATGTGCAAAAATAGTGGTCTCAATCGGGACAGCAAAATTGCTGTTCCAGTGAATTAGTGGTTATCTCCATGAAATCTGGGTCTGGTAGAATTCTACCACACCCCATATTTAGTGGTTATCTCCATGAAATCTGGGTCTGCGGGAAATCCCGTCGACCCCATATTTAGTGGTTATCGCTTGCTAATTCAGCGAGCTCATTCTCGAGTTTGGCGACCTTCTCCTTCAGACTATTGATATCCTCAATCAGTGATTCACGAACGGCTAGTCCATTGCTACCCAGCATACCCCCTTTGATGTTATTGAGGTGGCCCTTATACATATAGCACTTCTCCTTGAGATCATGTTTGATGCGCTTAAGCTCTGGAATCTCCTTCTTGTATTCACCCAATTCAGTCATTTAGATATGAAAAAAAGTGTTTTTTCAAGATTAAATGTCATATGAGGAACGCCGTGTATTAAGAGATTCAAATGGGCTCACGTATTTCAATCACCTGGAACGTCACATGCGAAGTAGGCGAACTATGAGTTGTACCAAACCCACAGTCCCAAAATATGAAGATAAGGGGTGTGTCGTGCATGACCCAATCATTAAGTCAACATCATCAACTCTACACCACTCACTCAATCACCAGGTAATCCCAAATAATTCCAAGATCTAATGCCTCAGGAGACTGTTCACTGCATCAGTACACTCATTCACAGTACTGGTGAGCTGATTTATTTTTGTGGTGATCACGCCAATGGTGTTCTCCAGAGTGGTAATCCGCTTGGTGTATTCATCTACTGTTAACTGCAATGCATTGATGTCAGCTCGAATGCTTGCAAATTGGATCTCCACCAGGTTGTCATTATCGGCTGGCTTGGTGATCTTCTTGAGAAACACATTACTAGAGCCATCCTTGCCAGTGCGTTTGGTAATCCTGTACTCGCATTCGGGGGTGATTATTTTGTAGGTTTTATTGAGGTAATTGGTGGTCTTCTCATTGAACATATCCTTGTACTTCTGGTAGAACAGGTCGAACTCCTCTACTGAGTTGAACGTGCGTTGCTCCATCTTGTTATCATTAATAACCCTGATATCGCAATGCGCTATATATTTCATATTATCCGTATTCATTTCAAAACGGACAAAAATATATTCATATGTATGTGGATATTCTATGATGATCAAACCTTGTCCAGTATGGATTTGCCTATATCATTAGCTTTGCTTACGTAATTGAGTCCAGTGCTGATGGTGTCTACAACTGGTCCAACGCCTGGTATGAAGTCGGCGATTGGCTTGATCCTATTGATGATCCCCTTTCCAATATCAACTGCCCTTGGGATGTTGCGGATAACAGTTTGAGCTGCATTCTTGAGCTTACTGCCGACGTTCTTGAAAGCGTTCTTAATCTTCTTGAAGATGCCAATACCCATTTGGTATATACAAAAATGTGATTTCAAGCTTTTTTCCAAGATACAAAATGAGATACAGGAACGAAAGAGCTCACAATTTGAAATACGAGGTTGGGAATGTCAATGACACATTCCAGAAGATGAGAAATATCATCAATGTGAATGATGGTACCAGAAGCTTCTCATTTAGAACTGTCGATTGCCATGACCAGCCAGCCCCATTTCACCAAGGCCAGTACTCACAGATTTCATTAACTCACCCCGACCACTTCATTAGCGATATCGACAAAGGCTTCCTCACATTCCACATCAAACTCGATTTGCAATTGAACACCGATTTGGCCAAATTGCAAGAGATCAATGATCCAAATAACTTCTATAAACTGTTTGTCGGATTTAAGTCCTCGAACCAATTGTTTGACAGGCTCGAGATTCTCCATAACAATGTCAATGTCGGATATCAGCAAAATGAATGCATTCGCGAGGGCTTCCTATACTCGGTTTTGAAACCAGAGACTGAGAAGATGCGTCGCAGATTCGTTCACAGCTTATGGGAGAACATCAGCAATTACAGTCAAACTCATGCTGGTTCATACGTTAATCTCAATAGCTTCAAGGATGGTGGTAAGACCACAACCGAATTCGACTTGAATGTACCATTTGATGACTTGCTTGCATTACAGGCATTTGACTTATTCCCTAACGGAATCATTGGTGATTTATCCATTAGATTCCAAGTCAGTCCAGCTGGTCTTGTTTGGGCTGCCATTGACCCATACACGGTTGCTGAAGCCAAGGCATTCCTAGAAGATAATGATACCGTATCCCCAGAGGAACTCGATAAACTCAAACAAATCAAAGCTCATGGACATCTCAAGCATCAATTCACTCAAATCGGTAATGAGGCTATCATCCCAGGACCTGGTGATAATCCAAATCCACCATCTCCCGAACCAACACCAACTAAATATCAATTGAAGTATGAAGTTAGAGAACAATACGTATCTGCATCTGGAGGTGATTTCGATGATCTGATTGAAAATTGTTCATTCATCTTTGGATTTACAGATGATGAATTTACTGAACTTGGAATTGCAAAGACTGATGATAATAAAGCAATTTGTCAAGCTCAATATACCAAAGAACATGGTAAATTACCTCAACCATCACATGCAGGTCACGTTTACGTCAATTTCGTATCTAAAACCGAAGCTAATAAATTGATGAGTGCCCATTACTCATCACAACCTGCAACACTCACTGTTAACCGAATGACCATCACTCTCTGTAAGTCCAACATGCAAGGCTATGGTGTTTGTGAAGCCACTCGTGCAAGCATTGAATCCATATTACGTGAAGGCCTAGTAATCCCATCTCAAAAGGTCGATTACCATGCATTCCCAATTGCAGCTGCCGCTAACGGAATCAAGTCTACATTGAATATCCCATTAATCAATGTCACAAGCATGTCATTGTTGTTCCCCAAGCATCACAATGATTTGACTGTATTTGAGAATCCGGTTTACCAAAACTGCTTTTTGAATATTGGTGGTAAGAACTTCCCAGATGAGAATGTCAGTACCATTGGCGCCAGATTCTTCGAAAGCCAATTAACAGCTGGAGACCTCGATGGTATCACACTCCAATGTTCAAAGGAATTCGAAGATAGCTTCACCATGCCTAAGAACGATGAAAATGGTGTCCGATATCGCAATACATTGAGTGATGCCACATCATTTGTATTCAATGTCCAAACTGAACGTGCATCTGCTGGATACTGTTATGATGGCTTAGATGGTGGTAAAGGCAATATCCAAATTCAAGTCAATGGTCAACCAATATTCACTGGTGATAATGATACATATTACAAGATTATCGAACCAAGTGGAGCCATTGTTAGACCACCACCTGTCCAACTCTGTTTATGCAGAGACACCTACTTCAAGCTCTCACTCGATGGCCTTGAATATATCGATGATGAATCACCAGCTGGCTCACAAGTTGATCCAGAAATGGCATAAGAAATATGGCATTAGTGGTAAAAATATTTTTGCACTTTGGAAATGTCTCTCCATAAGAGAGGGATTCCGACTCTTTTAATAAACGGTTTTTTTATTTATTTCTGTTATATCTCAATATAAAGTTATTATTTTTTTTTATTTTTATAAAAATCAAAATAAACAATTTAAACGTTTAATAAAAATCTCCATATTATCATATTCAAGAAGAATCTAATGATATCGAAACTTTACTAATTCGTTGTAGATATTAATAAAAAAATGTGGTTATATTTATTTTCATTTCATTAAAATATAAGTACATTTATACCATATGTAAAATATAAATTTAATAAGATAAAAATGTTTTTTAATTTTTATTTATCTATTTTATTTTAACATCTATCAACTCAGGTGTCAGGGATATTAATATTTTCACTTATTTTATAATTATTTATATAATCATTAAAATCTAATTACAATAAAAAATAAATTTTTTACAGGTTTATTTTTAAGATATAATAATTCTTTGTTTTTTTTGTAAACTTCACAAAAAAAAATAAAATTTTTATTTATTTTATAAATATTCCACGCAAAAATAAATATCAAACCCAAATTAATGATTTAAAAGCTTATATAAAAGTACTATAGTACTAATATTATATGTATAAGATGAAATTTATAATTGATAGGGATACAAATGTGCAAAAAAAAAAAAATTAAAATTTTGAAATCTGAATTCAGAAAATTAATTTAAACTGAGATTTTAAAAAATTAAAATAAAAATCAAAACATTTTTTTAAGATATAAAGTTTTCATTATATATCAAAAATTATCATTTTATTTTAAAAAAACAATAGATTTGAAGAGAGTTACTTTATTTTATTCAAATAAGTTATTTTATTAATGAAAAAATATTATTTTTCATTCGAAAAAACAATTATTTATTTCATAAAATTTCAAAAGATTATTGAATTTTTTAATTCAATTTGTAAAAATGTTTTTATCTTATAATCAAAATAAATATTTTTAAATCCATCCTGTTAAAAAAAAGTAATATAAATATAAATTAATATATTAAAATATAAATTCCCAAATGTTATCAGAAATATCAAAAAGGCTGACAACAAGGAGTCGGATCCCCTTTTCCATAAGGCTAGAATTCTATCAAGTGAGAATGATGCGAGTGTTAAGCAAGAGCAGAATGTGAATATTAAGATCGCTGCGAATAGACCTCCACCAGTTCAACCGGTATCATACCCTCAAGTCCCACAGATGCAACCCCAAATGGGATACACTAAAGGTCTAAACCCCGAAGGGGTATACACGCAAAATGGCACACAGGATGCAAATTTTACTACACCCTCGACAACTGGTCCATATCCATCAGTTGCTCCAATAAACAGTACACCCCAAGGAACTTCATTCCCTGAGTCTTCGACAATAGATCGATCATTAGAACCCGACACTGACGACTTGGGTACCAAAAATAAATTCCTCGAGATATTGCTGAATATCTATGAGACCAATCCACTGAGGATGAACAACTATCTCGTGTGTCATAGCAACACGCTGATGGAGCTCATTAAGATACTCACTAAGGCTGACAAGGTTGAGCTGGTTATCAATGAGGATAGTGGGTGCACTGGTTGTGTTTCAAACTCGAAGTACATGAAAATCGATAAGATATTGGTGTCCAAAAACGGGGTATCCAATGAGTTGAAATATGGATATAACCATGTATGGACCGAGCTCATAAGGCACTCGATATCACTCAAAATTTGTATTTAAATTTGCATAAATGTCCAGCGCAAGTGAAATCATTATGAATATACTATTGGGATTGATATTGGTGACCAATGTAGTTGAACTGCTATTACTGGTATCGCTTACAGCTGAAGATGAACCACCTGAGCTGACTGATGAGCTGAGGCGCACACTATATGCCTAAAAGCTTTATTTTTGATTAAATGTTATATTACAAGCGCCTACAACCAACCCTTTTCGACTATACATCTATTGAATTATCAGACAGTTCCAGTGAAGACCCAATTGATCTTGATACATTCGATAGGTACCAGAGGCAGCAACCGGTATCCCAGAGATTCGATGTTAATGGGAGTTTCACTCCCACCCGCATCTTCGATGTTGATGCGGCTATGAGTGAGGCCTATTCCAAGAATAGGGATAAAATCACGAATGCATCCATAAGGCCAATCGCTAATGGGATCTATGCATGGTACAATACTTTGAACATACTGGTAGCATCACAAGGCAAAGGTAAGAGCCATACAGTAATTCGCGATATCATTCAAATGAGTAGACTCAATAATGGGGGGTTCCACCTGATCGTGTATGTGAGTAAGAACGGTATTATAAATGATTCCACATTTGAATCTCAACGCGAGCTCATCAACTTGCCCATTGAGGTCGTCGCTGATAGTAATGCTGAACGGTATTTGAAGGAGCTCGATCTATGGAAGGAGTTGTACGCTAAATACTCTAGCGCAGGCTCCGATGGAGCATACAACAAATATAGCTCGGTTGGGAAGGTTACTCTCGACGAGTCCAAGCTGCAGCAGATGTTTGAGTTCCTCCATATCAACAAACTCGGGAAACCCAATGTACCACTCAACACCATAATCCTGTGCGAGGACTTCATTAAGAGCAAGCTGTTGAAATCAGCATACTTCACAAACTATATCACCCAGTTGCGTCATAAGAACTCAATCGTGTACATCAATATCCAGTTCTTCAAGGGTGTGCCAACTGATTACAAAAATAACTGCACATCATTCTTCATATTCAATGGGTTCTCACGGCAGAAACTCAATTACATATATCAGCAGGTGAGCATACCTTGTGAGTTCGAGGAGTTGTGGCAAAAATATAGGACATTATCTGGACATGATTTCATATTGGTGAACACAGTTGAACATGATATGCAAGTGGTGTACTCAAAGGTTTAGGCAAAATCGGGGTCAGCATCCAATACCAAATCCTGATGCTTGCCGATGAATACATCAGGTTCTGCAATATCGTATTTTTCACGTAATTTGGCAATGAGATCCTTGGTATTTATATTGGTTCTCTCAATCGAGTAGTTGTAATACGGGCATTCCTTGTATTCCAGCTTTTCGGTATTCCCATTTACGAAGAACTCCTGCATGTTGACACTCAATTTGCGTCTACTATTGGATGTCAATTTGACAAATTCGAGGTTCTCCTTGAGCTTATTAGGGTAGAATCTAATGGTTTCAGTATCATTCTGGAGTGATACATATAGGACCTTCGCGAGGTACAATGAGTTCTTCAAATTGAATGGGAACTTGTCACATAATATCGCGAAATTGCATTGTGCAAATTCATCAGGCTTTGGCAATAGGGCTACTAGTGTGTTGATGTATTCGTAGACCTTGGAGTAGCTTGGAGTGGCTTCCATTTGGGATGCGATAAAAAATCAATATTCAAATATAAAAATAGGTTTTCCCAAATTCATCTGGGTACCAAATATGGAATATTTTTGTCTGTCATGGTCTGTGTCGCCATCGGTCTGTGTCGCCATCGGAACGTTCCATCAGCTTCGGCATGAAATGCCTAAGGAACGAAGTTCCGTTGTTCCATTAGCTTGTTCCATCGGTCTGTGTCGCCATCGGTCTGTTCCATAGGTGGTCCATAAGTGGTCTATAGGTGGGCCATATGCGGCCTATTTTTGGAATTTGTATGGGCCCGAATATGGGCGTTTTATAAGCGTTTTGGGGGAGGTATGCAGTATGTGGATTTTGAATATTGACCCGAATATGGGCCATTTTTGGAATTTATGGGGCCCAAATATGGGCCATTTAAAGGCGTTTTTGGGTGGGATTTATCTGACCCCGATTCGGAACACCCATCACTACTGAGCCAACATATTAATATTCCTTACACCAATAATAGTTTCACCACGATTAGCTGTACACCATTCATGGGGGAAATCAAAATAGTACCTATTGAACTTATCTTTATCGGGCTTCCCATCTTCTAGAAAGAATGCTGATTCGATAGGAATGGGTACCTGCTCATCTGTGATATTATCAATGGTTGGATGTAGTGATTTAAACCTACTATACATTTATGATTCAATTAAAGATTTATTTTTGAGTAGATATCGGGTGTACATGAAGTGGTTGCATGAGTAGATGTATGTGATGAGATATGGGAGATGATTGCATGAGTGGATGTGTGTGAGATGTGTTGCTTGAGATGATTGCTGTAGGAGTATGCTAGATAGGTTGGTATTAAGTAGTTATACATAGTGAAGGGGGGATAGATAACTAGTATAAGCAAATGGGGCTCTCCGTGTAGGGTGGCTGGGTGGGGGTTGCTTGGGGGCTGTTTGGAGATATGGTTTATTATAGCGAGGGAGCTTTTCAAAGCGAGGGAGCTATAATATAAAACATCTCCAAAGTACCTCAAATTATCGTCTCTTCAGGAAGCTTTCAAAGCCAGAGAGCCCCATTTGCTTATACTAGTTATCTATCCCCCCTTCACTATGTATAACTACTTTTATTAAGTAATGTTAACGAAGTTTGTGAGGAGATAAGGAAGTAAAAATCTTTATGAAGTTTGAGAGACGATTACAAAGTTTGTGAGAAACCAAGGAAGTTTCTGACAACCTAATTAACGGTCGCCTTAATTCACGAAGTTGTCTTATATAAACATGAAACTTTTTTTTTTTGAAAAAGTGAATAGGGAAACATCACAATCTTCTCAAAATTAAAATTTGAGAGAAAAATTAATTATGATTTCTGATAAAAATTTAATAATTATTCTCAATTTAAAAAAAAAAAAAAAAAAAAAAAAAAAAAAAAAAAAAAAAAAAAACTTTTTTTAAGGGCGTACGTCCCAAAAATGTTGTAAACTTGTTAATATTGAATAAACTCATAGAATACATCTTTCAATACTTCCAAATTATGAAAAAGTTTAGGTCAAAAATGATGATATTTGTCCTAAACGATCAAAAAACAATAATTTTTTTAGACCGATAAAATTTTATAAAAAATAATTTTGAATTAAAATGTAAAAATAATGCATAAAAATATTTTTTTTAATATATCATCAATCTATAAATAATAGACATTTTATTTTCTCCAAAATATAATTTATTCTTCAACTTTTTTTACTCCAAAAAGAATTAAAATATTTGAGAAATCTCATTGAATTCTGATCATTGAATTGGACGTACGCCCTTAAGTCAAAAAATAAGTGGCTCACCTATACAGCTCCTTCTTTTTAATCATCCTTTTCTATATCATCTTGATCATATTCTTTTTCATCTTCATCTTCTTTTTCTTCATAGTTTGCTTTAAAATAAAATCTTCGATTTAAATTTACCGGCATCATGATTATTGTGTTATTAATATATTCTATAATATTAAAATAAGGCAATTTTGATCCTTCTTCAATCTCAATAATTTGAAGCTTAGAACAATAGTTTAGAATGTCTTTCTCAATTACATTTAAAGAAGATGGAATCAAGAAACTTTTTATCTTTGTTGCATAGAAAGCATTCTTTCCAATATACGATAACTTTGAATTTTCAGAGAATTCAATTGATTCAAGACAATCGCATAACTTAAATGCTTCATCTCCAATTTTTCTAACACTAGACGGAATTGAAATTTTTGTAATTGAAGACGATTCAAATGCTTTTGATTCAATAATTTGCAAATTAGAATTCAACTTTTTCAAGTAATTTGCATGAGTTAAATGTATTTTGTGAGATAACTCGAATAAATGATGGAATTTCAGCTTTTTTAATATCTCGACGCACAAAATAAAGTATATCAAATATGTCACTTTTTGTGTCTGATTTACCAATGAGATATTTATCTTTGTATAATAAATGAAATTTTTGTTATTTGGTGAAAATTGAAAATTAACAAGGTTATCTGGAAGTGAAAGTTGTGTAATTGATGATTTATAAAATAAAGAATTTTTAATAGATTTCAAACTTGATTTATCAGCAAATTCAACTTTGATAAGTTCATTACATTCAGCGAAAACTGATTCTTTAAGTTCAATAACGCTTAATGGGATCATGATCTTAGTTAAAGAAGTGTTTCGAAATGCTTCGGACTCAATTATTTTCAGTTCTGAAACATTCAAAAATTCAACTTTTTGAAGTTTAGTGCAATCATAAAAAGCATGACTTTCAATTTTCGTGACATGTGATGGAATTGAAATTGATTGAATGGATGAATCATAAAATGCATCATATCTAATGATTTGAAGTTGAGAATCAGCTGAAAATTCGATTTTCTCGAGTTTGTGACATAGTCCAAACGCATGTGGTGAAATAATTCGAATAAATGATGGAATTTGAGCATATTCAATATCACGACGTGCAAAACAAAGTATATCAAAAACATCACTTCTTGGATCTGATTTACCAAGCAGAAATTTATTTTCATAATAAATGAAATTTTTATTATTTGGTGAAATTTTGACCTCAATCAAATCGGACGCACCATATCCTAATCCATCTTCCAGTTCAATTAGAGAATCTGGAATTGTGATACTTTTAATAGAAGAATTTGGAAACAAAGATGGAATTGATTTTATTTTAGAATTATTTGAAAAAACAACATTGATGAGATTTTTACAATATTCAAAAGCACATTCATTTATTTGAGTAACATTTGATGGAATTGTGAACGATTCAAACGAATTGTATGCAAATGATTTGTTTCCAATATATTTTAATTCTGGATTTTCTTCAAATGAAAAAGATTCAAACTCGCAGTCTTGAAAGGCTTGTTCATCAATTATAATAACATGAGACGGAATTTTAATTCTCTTTAAAGTAGAGTTACTAAAAGCAGAATCTCCAATCATTCTTAACTCACTATCCTTAGCAAATTCAACTTCTTCCAAACTATGACAATAATGAAAAGCATTTCTACCAATTAGAATGACATGAGAAGGAATAACAATTCTTTTTAAACCAGTGTAATGAAATGCAAAATCCCCAATTATTCTAAGCTCAGAATTTTCTGAAAAATCAACTTTTTGTAACAAGTAACAACAATTGAATATTTCACTAATAATGAGAACACTTAATGGAATTTTGATTGAATCAATTTTTGTATTTACAAATGCTTTCTTTCCAATCATCCTTGATTCTGATTTGTCACTAAATTCAATAGATTTAAGATTTGCACAATCAGAAAAAGAGAAATCATCTATGAAAACAACAGAGCTTGGAATAACTATTCTTTCAATTGATGAATTAATAAATGCTCCTTTTCCAATAATTTTTAATTCAGAATTTGCTGAAAATTCGATATTTTTGAGAAATTTACATTGATTGAATGCTTCATTTCCTATTTTGGTGACATGTTTTGGAATTAATATTGAATTCAATCCAGAGAAAGAAAAAGCTTCTTCTCTAATGATTTGAAGTTGAGAATCAGTTGAAAATTCGATTTTCTCGAGTTTGTGACATAGTCCAAACGCATGTGGTGAAATAATTCGAATAAATGATGGAATTTGAGCATATTCAATATCACGACGTGCAAAACAAAGTATATCAAAAACATCACTTCTTGGATCTGATTTACCAAGCAGAAATTTATTTTCATAATAAATGAAATTTTTATTATTTGGTGAAATTTTGACCTCAATCAAATCGGACGCACCATATCCTAATCCATCTTCCAGTTCAATTAGAGAATCTGGAATTGTGATACTTTTAATAGAAGAATTTGGAAACAAAGATGGAATTGATTTTATTTTAGAATTATTTGAAAAAACAACATTGATGAGATTTTTACAATATTCAAAAGCACATTCATTTATTTGAGTAACATTTGATGGAATTGTGAACGATTCAAACGAATTGTATGCAAATGATTTGTTTCCAATATATTTTAATTCTGGATTTTCTTCAAATGAAAAAGATTCAAACTCGCAGTCTTGAAAGGCTTGTTCATCAATTATAATAACATGAGACGGAATTTTAATTCTCTTTAAAGTAGAGTTACTAAAAGCAGAATCTCCAATCATTCTTAACTCACTATCCTTAGCAAATTCAACTTCTTCCAAACTATGACAATAATGAAAAGCATTTCTACCAATTAGAATGACATGAGAAGGAATAACAATTCTTTTTAAACCAGTGTAATGAAATGCAAAATCCCCAATTATTCTAAGCTCAGAATTTTCTGAAAAATCAACTTTTTGTAACAAGTAACAACAATTGAATATTTCACTAATAATGAGAACACTTAATGGAATTTTGATTGAATCAATTTTTGTATTTACAAATGCTTTCTTTCCAATCATCCTTGATTCTGATTTGTCACTAAATTCAATAGATTTAAGATTTGCACAATCAGAAAAAGAGAAATCATCTATGAAAACAACAGAGCTTGGAATAACTATTCTTTCAATTGATGAATTAATAAATGCTCCTTTTCCAATAATTTTTAATTCAGAATTTGCTGAAAATTCGATATTTTTGAGAAATTTACATTGATTGAATGCTTCATTTCCTATTTTGGTGACATGTTTTGGAATTAATATTGAATTCAATCCAGAGAAAGAAAAAGCTTCTTCTCTAATGATTTGAAGTTGAGAATCAGTTGAAAATTCGATTTTCTCGAGTTTGTGACATAGTCCAAACGCATGTGGTGAAATAATTCGAATAAATGATGGAATTTGAGCATATTCAATATCACGACGTGCAAAACAAAGTATATCAAAAATATCACTTTTTGGATCTGATTTACCAAGCAGAAATTTATTTTCATAATAAATGAAATTTTTATTATTTGGTGATATGATTATTTTAGTCAAATTAGGTGTTTCATTGCACCAAGAATCATTTAATTCAGCTATGTTATCAGGCAATGAAACACCCTCCACTGAAGGACATGTGACATCGAATGATTTAATTTCAGAATTTTCATCAAATATTATCATTTGGACGTCTTTTAAATCTCTAAATAAAAGTTTACGTAAACTTGTTATTTTGTATTCAACAGACTTGTAATTTATTGTACTTGGAATGAACAAATTTTTATAATCATAGATTAAGTATAACTGAGCTGTACGATCGCTTTCGTTTAATGTGTATAAAGAATCATATATGTCGATTTTTTCTTTTATTACTGATTCAACCCCTTCAAAATCACCTTTTTGGAGTGAATAAAATAAAAATTCACTATCAATCATAGCGTTTTCTTGTATTCCAACTGATTCATTGTTAAATATAATTTCGATATTTCGCCTAAAATTGTTTGTTTCGTTGGTTAATATGTTTTTTTTCTTTTGAAATCTATGTTTGAGCTTTTTATTTTGTATCAACCAGGAAATATTTGAATGTGAAGTATTCTTTAAAAATAATTGAATAAGATTTTTCATTATATCGAATTCTTCGCTTAATTGAATATAATCAATAAGATATTTGTCATATGATAAAGTCGGAATACGCATTTTAACCCAGTAATCAATAAATGATTGTAAAGAATAGTCATGAACTTGCGATTTAACTTCGTATTTGTGAGTATTAATTAATGTTTGGTATATATTATGCTTAACATTACTCAAATTACTAAAAACAGACGGAATATAAAATTCTTTTGACCTTAAAATTAATATAAATTGCCCTTTCATTTATTGGAAAAAAGAAATGTCTTTTTATTTATAAATAAATTTTCACCACTTATATGGTCATTTATATATTCAAATAAAAACAGTAAAATTTGACCATTTATAAGTTGAAATATAACACATATATGATAGGATGCAGTTGTTAAATTAAGTTTTGAACTAATATTCATCAACTTTTTTTTAATACATGATATGAAATATCACAAGTTCACATGAATTAAAATACATATTTCTATTATTTTATGATATTATCTATGTCATATATCAAGAATGATCTGGAAACAATATAAAATAATTAACAGATTTCTCTAAAAAGTTAAAATAAAAGGTATTTTTAATTTTCAGAAGTATATAAAAAAATTGAATGTTTTCTTTTTTGATATTTAGTTTCTTCATCGCCCAGGCTTTTTATTGATATAGTTAGTTATAATATAACTTCAAAGATAAAGGTTAGTTGGGAAAACATATTCAAAAAGTTGAATTAGTTAACGGAATGATTCAATTTTGGAGCCACTTGGTAAGAAATTATAAACGGTCGAACAATAAATTTGGTATAAATAAAGGTAAATTAAAATTAGATATATGTCCTAGAATATTGGACCTTTATTAAAAAATCATAAAAAATTAAAATCAGCTTTTTTTTATTCAATTTTCTCTCAATTTATAAAAATAGCTTTCAAATATTTTTTATAATTTTTCTCTTATTGAAATTTTGAGATTTTTAGAAAAAGCAATATCTTAATTTAAAATTAATTAATCTATATTAATATTATAATTTCATAATAGTATTATATATTAAAAATATATATAAATGAGATATTTCATTTTAAATTTAAAAAGCAAAGATAATCAAAATTAAAATTATTTTATATTTATTTGAATTTTTAAAATTTCAAAAAAAAACTAAGTTTTAATAAAAATTATAAATATAGCGATTAAAATAGAAATAAACATAATATATTTTTATTATAATATTATAAACATAAATATAATAGTAAATAATATTTTAAAATATTTATAATAAATCATATACTAATAAATTTTCAAAATCATTATAATCGAATAATTGATTATTTCTAACTTTTTCAAAACGAATTTTTATAGCATGCTTCAATTGTTATATTCAAAATTTTAGGTATAGAAAAAATCATTTATTTCTTTTTATATTTTGTCTTTGATTATAATCAACAAGATATAACTTTAAACAAAATTAAATTAAACAATTAATTTAAAATTAAAATAGATATTTTTATTCTTAAAAAATGAAATTTTCTTATATAAATTGAATGATCTTTTTAAATTCTTTTAATTTTGAGAAAATTATTTCAAATATTTTTGAAAGATTTTATCTTTACTATTTGAATAGTTTACAAAAAAAATATGAAAATTTAAATTATTCATAAAAACTTTATCTTTAATATTTAGTAGTTAATAAATTGTCCTGAAAAGTGCTCTAAACGACCACTTTTCAGGACAATTTGACCTATTTTTCGTTCTAAACGACCACTTTTTCAATAAAAACAAGACCAAATGACCATTTTTTTGAAAATTTTGACCATTTGGAGAACTTTTTGATAGATTTCATTTAATTATTTCAAGGTTTTTTGAATTGAAATTGACCTTTTTAAGACCTTTTATTTCAAGAAATTCATTAAAAAGTGAACCATTTGACCTCCTATTTTATACTCGTCCTGAAAACCGCTATATAAAGTACTAAATGACCTTCAAAATTCGTATTTTTACTTAAAAAGTGGGTCATTTGACCTATTTTTATCAAATTCTCAAAACTAATTGTCCTGAAAACCGCTATATAGGTGAAAATTAAGCACATTAAAATTTTACTTCAAAAAGTTTCCCATCCACATTTTTCAATTATTATTCTAAAATAAAGATTTTTTAATAAATTGAATTCATCATTTAAAATTAATTTATTTTCTATCATTATTAATTTTTTATTAAATTGAATTATCATTCAAAATTAATTTATTTTCTATCATTATTATTTTTTAATAAATTGAATTATCATTCAAAATTAATTTATTCTCCAAATAATTTTTAAAATAAAGCATTTATCAGAAAAAGTTTTGCATCCATATTAATTAAATTAATTTAAAACATTAATGAATATTATAAATATATTTTAATAATTAAATTAATTTAATAAATAAAGTTAATAAATGAAATGATTCCCAACACCCTTTTAAAAAGTTAAAAATTTTAATGATATGACTATTTATTTTCAATTAAAATTTTAATTGAATACTTTCACTTCATTTATAATATTAAACAAGTACCAATAACGAAACCCCTAGAAACTATGAAACCTATGAAAGAAATGCAACCATTCAACTGTTCACTCAAATTAGAATTCACAGAAAAATTTCTTAGAAATGAAGTTATAGGCGCCGATAATGGAATTTCTTTGAAACGATTTTCTATTCTAATTTATGATACATATGATTAAATTCATAAAATTCCTCCTAAAGAGGGTAAATAGAAAAAGATATGTTTTTTCTATTTGAAAGCAACACATCATCTAATAATAAAATTGTTATTAGTTTTGATAATTTTTATAGAAACTACAGCGTTTCGGAGTTTCTGATACAAAATTGTTGATGAAACTTTTAATCTTCTCAGACTTTTACACAAAGTCATTTTATTTATTATTTAGTAAACGGATTTAATAAATCCCTCTTTAGGAGGAAAAAACCACTTTTTGAAAAGATTGAATTTCAGCAAAACAATCTTTTTACCGTTTTTTCTTTTTCAAAGGTTTACACAAACCTTTATTTTTATTTATCTATTTTAATTAATAAACGACACCATTTTTTAAACCAACTTTTTTATTTTTTTTCTTTTTTTTAATTTTTTGTTAGTCAACTTGAAAAAGTAAAGTAAAGTAAAGAAAAGTAAAGAAAAGTTAAGAAAAGTAAAGTAAAGTAAAGAAAAGTAAAGAAAAGTTAAGAAAAGTAAAGTAAAGTTAAGAAAAGTAAAGAAAAGTAAAGTAAAGTAAAGAAAAGTAAAGAAAAGTAAAGTTAAGAAAAGTAAAGAAAAGTAAAGTTAAGAAAAGTAAAGAAAAGTAAAGTAAAGTAAAGTAAAGTAAAGTAAAGTTAAGAAAAGTTAAGAAAAGTAAAGAAAAGTAAAGTAAAGTTAAGAAAAGTTAAGAAAAGTAAAGTTAAGAAAAGTTAAGAAAAGTTAAGAAAAGTAAAGTAAAGTAAAGTAAAGTTAAGAAAAGTAAAGTTAAGAAAAGTAAAGTAAAGTTAAGAAAAGTAAAGTTAAGAAAAGTAAAGTTAAGAAAAGTTAAGAAAAGTAAAGTAAAGTAAAGTAAAGTTAAGAAAAGTAAAGTAAAGTTAAGAAAAGTAAAGTAAAGTTAAGAAAAGTAATTTTTTCTTTTTAAATTTTTTTCTCGTTATTAAAAATGCCAATTCAAACTTCAATATCTGGTCTCAATTTTATTTTCTTTGATGATATTCCTGAAGAATCAATCAAAATAAAAGATATGTATGATAATTTAACTTTTTCAGACAACCAATATTTCTATTATCATGATGAAGCCAATGATATTGACCATTTCTATTCAAAATTTCAAGATGAAATTTATAGACCTCTCAAAATAGTTGAATTGAAAAATGGTTCTAAATGTGTTTTCTTAAAAGATTCAAAAGGTAATAGAATAATTTTAAATATTAAAAAATTTAAGTTTTATTATGGACTTTGAAAAAGAATTATTTGATTAATTCATATCCACAAACTTGTCTTTTATCAACCGTCTTTCTTTTTGGTCTGAAATGACTTTTAACTTCATCAAGTCTTCCAAAATGATTTGAAGTCATTTCAGTTTGAAAGAAATTATTATACAATTGAAGTAATTCTGAAGTTGGATACCAATTTTTCTCTAATTTGGCATAAAAGCATTCAAAATTTCTTTTTGGACTGACTTTTCTTCTTTCTTTTTGAATTACTTCTTCTGGTTCTTCTATAATTGGACTAACTTTTTCTTGAGGAATGATATCTTCATATTTCAATTGAGGATAATGTTGATGAATTATATCAATGAAACATTGAATTCTTCCTCTTGTCATTCCATTTAATCTCTCTTGAATTTCTGGCATCCATCTTTGAGAAGCACTTTTCACTAAATCTTCACATAACTTTTCAATGTAAACTTTTTGATATTGCTTGTTTATAGAATCTGGTTTTTTATAACCAATAATGAAAGTTTCAATATACTCCATTAAAAGATTTGAAACAGCATTATTAAAAATTAACAATTTCCCTTTGAAATCATTAACAATTTGACCGTTATAGGTAATTTGAATTTTATCAAAGAAAGTGAAGAAAATGTTTCTTAATTTTTCAAAGATTTGATTAATACAATTAACCAATTCTTTTGCTTTCTTTGAATAAATAACTTGAACAAAACCTTCATTGAACATTTTAAACATTTCATCATCATTATTGTTTCCAAGTAATTTTTCAATGATTCTTTCAATAATGATATTTGTGTTTGATTCAGTAAAGAACATTTTTGAATCAATAATATCAAAAAGATATTCTTTTGGTTTATAGCACATTTTTTCAAGGTCTTCAATCATTCTTTTTTCTTCTTTTTCATTCATTTCTGCAAACCTTCTTTGTGTTTTCAAAGCATTTATTTCTGACTTTTCTTCATCAAAGTTGTAATTTAAATCACCATTTTGAACATATTTTTCAAGGTCATCAATTGCTTTATCTAATTCTTCGGTATTTGAATAACTCAAAGGTTGCATGAAAAATGTTTTCATTCTGGCTTCTTGTTTTTCATGAAGATTACGAACTTGCTTCTCAATAAACTTCAATGGGTCAAAAGGTTGAATAGGAATCATTTGAT
Source organism: Tritrichomonas musculus (assembly GCA_039105265.1). Lineage (NCBI taxonomy): Eukaryota > Parabasalia > Tritrichomonadida > Tritrichomonadidae > Tritrichomonas > Tritrichomonas musculus. The sequence goes on along the minus strand of JAPFFF010000076.1, from coordinate 185,917 downwards.
TCATATCAGAAACTTTCATTGTGTTTCTTTGTGTCATTAAAAAAATGTGAAGGAGTGAAATGAACATTTTATAAAATTTTAATGAAGTGAAGTGTTATAATAAAATTTTACTTCAATTTTTTTCACCATTTAAAAAAACATGTCATTAAGAAATCAAAAATTAACAAAAGCTCAAGAACAAAAATTATTAATGGAAAGATTACAAAATGAAAATTCTCATTTAAAATCTAAAATGTTTGATGCAATTGTTGAAATTAAAAATTTGAGAAATGAGGTGAATTCAAAACCTAAAAGAAATACTAAGAAAACTCAAGAACAAATTCAACCTCAACAAATGGTTTATCAACTACCTCAACAAACTCAAAAAAATACAAGATTTACAAAAAATCCTTCAAAAGTTTATGAACATGAAGAATTTTTACAACATTTAGCTCAATTACAAGCAAATCAAAATTCAAAATCTAGAAAAAGAAGACAAAATAATGATTCTGAAGATTCTGAATCTGATTGAAAAAATCACTTCACTAAATTAAATGACAGTTGGACAATTGATAATCGATACAATTAATGATAACATTCTAGATGAAGAACATATAAAAGATGTTGAAGAAAAGATATTAGAAAAAGAAATTGAAGAAGAACAGAAAATTGAAGAAGGTGAAGAAATGACAATTCCTGAAAATACTCAATTTGAGAAACTTAAAAATTATCCTGATTATGAAATAATGACTTCTGAACCATATTACATAAGAAAAATCAGTACAAAGAAGATTTTGAAAGAAATAAATCGAAACAAAGAAAATAAATATATCTCAATTAGATTGAATGGACAGATAAAATTGAAACATAGGATTATTGCTGAACATTTTGTTCCAAATGATGACCCAGAAAATAAAATTTTTGTTGACCATATTGACCAAAACCCACATAATAATTCACCTTCAAATTTACGTTGGGTTTCTCCAAAAGAAAATTCAATGAACAAAAAGACTCACATGAATATTGTTTATCAATTTTATGATAAATTACCTCCAAATGCAATTTCGATAAAAAAATACGGAAATCATACATTTGAAAACTATTTCTATTCAAATGGTGAATTTTATTTTTTCAATGGAGAAAAATATAGAAAATTAGAAAAACTTCAACAAACTAAATATTCAACTTTTTTTGTTCAAGCTTTAAATACAAAAGGAAAAAAAGTTAAAATTTTCGTTAACAAATTTGAAAGAGATTATATAAATAAAAAATGACCGTTTAATGGTCATTTCACAAAATAAACTAACTTTTTGAATTTAAATTTTAATCCGTTTATTTTTTCATTTCACCTCATTTTCAATCATTTTTTAAATGTCTCGAATCGAAAGACTCATTCAAGTTCATAAAGAAATTGTTGAACTTACAAACAAATGGAATGATGCAACCCCTCAAGAGAAAGAAAACATTTGGTTCGCAATTTATTTCCGATTCTCAAATGTGTTGAAAGAAAGGAAATATTTTCTTCAACAATGCGATGAATGCAATTCAGATTCTGAATCCATCAAAGCTTTCAATGATTATGCCACTTACTGGTTAAAATACTGGAATGAATAAACAATTTTTTCATCTTAAAATTTTTTTATTTTTAACTTTTTCTTAACTTTACTTTACTTTTCTTTACTTTACTTAACTTAACTCACCTCACTAAAATACTTTGTTCAATGTCAACGTTTGATGCTTTAAATGCTCTAAACTTGATTCTCAATAAAGTGGACGAATATCAAAATTCTAATGATAGAAATCATCAAATAGAGGTTCTCAATGAATTGCATCGAATCTTTATAGAAATTAATGAAGATGATTTTTTCGTGGAGCAACAAATCTTTTCTAATACTGAACAAGAATTAGTAGAAAATCTGCAATTTTTTGCGATTTATCAACTTGAAGAAATTGAAAACTCACCGTTAATTAATTAAATAAACATTAACTTTTTCAATAATGTGGTCGTTTTTCATTTCACTATTATTTTAAGAATGAGCAAGAAAAGTAAGTGGGGAAAAATCATTGTTCAAGGATTACCAAATCAACAATTTTTCTATCCCCTTGATGAAAAGGAAAAGAATATTGTGAAGTTTCCTAAGAAAAAGAGACGGAATATGAAGCAAGCTTATGAAAAACTTCAAATTGCAAAAGAAGAATTACCACCAATCGATGAAATAATTCAAATTGCAAAAGAAAAAGAAAGAAATCCAGCAAAAGAATTTGAAAAAGAAATTAACAAAAAAGTTGATTTACCACCAATCGATGAATTAATTCATCAAACAAGTTCAACAACTCAATTACCTTCAATTGAAACATTTTTGAATAAAAAATAATTAATTCATTTCACTTTTATTTTTTGTTTTTCGATGACAGCATCAAATCAATATTTATATTTCTTAAATGAAATATTGAGAAAAACTTTTGACTACCAAAAATCCAATGATAGAAATGAAAAAGTTCAAATTTTGAATGAAATTCATTCAATGCACAAAAATATTCTTGAAAGTGAATATTCTTTGGACCAACAAATTAAACAAGGTGAAGAAGATAGTTTTGTTGAAACACTACAATTCTTTGTAATTGTTCAATTAATGACTTTTTGAGAGAAAATTTTGAACCATCTCACTTTTTAAATTAAATAAGTAAAAATCAACATTTTAATGAAACTTCCATTATTTTTGAATTAATTTCTATCCATAAATGAAAAAATAAAATTAAAAAAATCAACCATCTTAATTTTTTGAGAGAAAATTTTGAACCATCTAACTTTTTTGAATAAACTTCTGACCAATAATTAAAAAATCAAATAATTAAACTTAATTTAATTAAAAATCAACTTTCATTATTTTTGAATATTTTCACCCACCATTTTTTCAATAAACTTCAACCATCTTAACTTTTTGAAAGAACTTTTGACCAATATTTAAAAAATTAATTAATCCATCTCAAAAATAAATAATAAAATTAAAAATCATTATTTCACCCACCATTTTTCAATAAACTTCAACCATCTTAACTTTTTGAAAGAACTTCTGACCAATATTTAAAAAATTAATTAATCCATCTCAAAAATAATTAATTTAATTAAAAAATCATTATTTTAACAACTTTTATTATTTTTGAGAGAAAATTTTGAACCATCTCACTTTTTCAATTAAATAATTAAAAAAATCAACTATTTTCACTTTTTCAATATTTTCAATTCATTTCATTTGTTCAATGTTGTCCAAAAAAGTTCAGACCGAAAAGAAAAATTCGAATAGAGTTGTTCGAATAGCAGAAATTATTGGAGATACAGTCAAAGTTTATCAACTTGATAGGCATGAGATGATTAAGGATTACAAACACCCAAAAGTAATGAGTCGAAAAGAATATCTCAAAGAAATTGAAGAGAAGATATCAAAAATTGAATCATCAAATTCAAACAATGATTTCCAAGAACCTATACAATTCTCTGAAGAAGAAGAGGAAGAAGAAGAAGAAGAAGATTCAAAATCAGAAATTAAATAAATAAACATTTTTCTTTACTTTTTAATTATTTTTTTCTTCTTTTTTCTTTTGATATCATCGAATTTCCATTCTTTTCTACGGTATTCTTCGAATTCTTTTTCATTATTCATTTAAAATGATATAAAATAATTTCTTCAATTGTACTAAATTTTTTCATTCTATAAGGTAAAATTTCACATTTTGTTAATGGAATTCCTTTTTGTTTAAAGAAATTAATAATTTCAGTTATTCCAGAAGATATTGTTGTAAATAATAAATATTCAGACTCATTCAAAATTTCAATTAAATCTAAATTATTTGAATATGTCCAATTTTTATCTACTGAAACAATTGGTGGGTCAATTATAAATACAATATTATCTTTTTCTTTATATTCATCATATAATTCTTTCCAATCTTTTGAAACTAATTCAATTCCTTCTAAATATTTTTCAATATTTTCATCGTAATTTTCTTTAGGAATTCTATTACAATATGGTCTTTTATTTAAATCTTCTAAATCTTTTGAAATATGAGGTGCAAATAATAAACAATTTGATAATGTATATAAATCAATATAACCTTTATAATTATTCAATAATTCATCAATTTTCTTTTTAGTTTCAGTAGATAAAATTTTATTATAATTTTCATTAATTAACGGTCGAATTAATTCAATTAATTTATTAGTTTCAGGAATTTTATCTAATCGTTCTTTATAGTTTTCAAAATCATTACAAATAATTTTACTTTTTGGATGAACTTGATGAACTAAATAACTCAAAAAGAATGAACCGCCAAATAAATCAATAAACGTTTTATTTTCACTATCTTTAATACTTTCAATTAATTTTAAGAATTTATGTTTTCCCTTAGATTTATTGTTTTGAAAAGGCAATGGAGGATTTTTTCTAATCGGTTCTCTAACAATTTTTTTCTTTGATTGTTTTTCCGATTCCACTTTTTCAATATTTTCACCCACATTTTCAACAGTTTCACTCACTGTTTGTTTTTTATTTGTTCTTTTGGTCCTTGTAGACATCTTTTTTTATTTCGATAAAAAAATTGAATTAATTTTTAATTTGGTTCAAAATGAATTCTTTACAAACTTCTTTAAATAATTTTGAAACCAAAAATAAACAATATTGGAATAAGATTAGAAAACAAATGACCAATATTTATCTCAATAAAGTTGATGATAACAATGAATTGAAATTATTAGCATTGAATTTTATTAATAATGAATTAACTTTAGAAAATGAAATAATTAAAGATATTGAAGAAATTCAAATAATTATGAATAGAATAAAATCAAAATTAAATACAATGCATAATTTAAGAAGGAAGGTTTATTAAATTATTTTCAGTATATCGAGTTCATTTTTTTGAATCCATTTAATTAATTCTTCTCTTTCCATTTTTTCTGGTAAAGGAACTAATAGAACCCAAGAAGAATATTCAACCAAACTTTTCAATTTTTCAATTGGTTGTAATTTTGGATACATTAAAACATCAATGAAAGATGGACTTTTTCTTTCTAAATTAGTTCCCAAGTAAACAACATCAGAATCATTTGATTCTTCTTCTTCTTCCAAAATTTTAGAAGACCAAATTTTCAATTGATTACTTGACATTTTTCAAAGTGAACTGAACTAATCACTTCACTGAAAAATAATGAGTGAAGTTGAAATTGAAAAGATTTGGAAAGAAATCTATAGTTTAAAAGAAAGATGTGTACATATTGAACAACAAATTAATGAAATTATGGTTTTAATTTCAACATTTATTAACAAAAATTCAAATTTTAAAGAAACAAATGAAGAACCAAATAACCCTTGAATAAAAAATTTTATTCCAACACTTAACTTTTTTTTCTCAAAAATTTTTTTATCACGTTATAAAATGGAATTTATTTATTTAATTAGAGAAAGAGAATTTGTATATTCTAATCAAAATATTTATAAAATTGGACGAACAAATAATTCAATTAAAATTAGAATGAATAATTATCCAAAAGATTCTGAGATTTTATTAATTGAACCCGTTATAAATTCAATTGAAATTGAAAATCAATTAATTAAAATTTTTGATGAAGAATTTTCAAAAGCTTATACAAAAGATGGTTTAGAAATAATTGGAAATGAATATTATCAAGGAGATTTGAATAAAATGATATATTTGATAAGAACATATATTAGAAATCATTGTTCCGATAAAATTTTAATTTAATGACTTCACTTTTTTTTAAAAAAACAAAAATGTCTGAAAACAATTTCAAAGATTTCTATGATTCCTTACCTTTTGGTACATATTCACTTATTGAATTGACTGATTTATATAATCAATTCTTTGGAACAAATTTAACAAAAAAAGAATTGTTAATTAAAGAACCAGAAATTGATAGTTTATTTTTATGTTGGAAAGAAAATGTTTTAGATTTTGAAAAAATTAAAAGGGATTGAATAAAAAATTTTATCACTTCACTTTTTTTAATGACTTTTGCTCAAGAGTTTGAATATGAGGAAGATGTTGAAGAAGAAGAATTTGAAGAAGATGAGGAGGAAGAAGAAACCGAAGAAATAGAAGAAGAAGATGAAGAAGAAGAAGATTTCATTACTTCAGAAGAATTTGACCTTATGATGTCAATGATTATGTCAAATATGAAAGCTAATGAATAAAAAATTTTAAACTTTTTCTATTTATTATTTCACTTCATTATTTCATTTTTTTTTTAAAATGTCTGGACAACAAAAACCTCAACAAAACTTTTCTGAAGAAGAAGAGGAGGAAGAAGAATACATTGATATTACTTCTGAAAATGAAGGATTCAATCCTTTGATAACATTAATGATTCTACTTGATTATTGGTTTTTCATAAATAAACATTGAATTTTTTTTCATTAATTTTTTCTATATTTTAAATGTCTAAAAAGAATCAAATTGTATTATTACCTTTAACTTGGAATATTCAATATAATCATTGTCCAAAAGATTATAAAGGTATTCCACGTACAATTTATTGTACAATGTGTTCAGACCCAAAAATTGATTTGACTTGGTTTGTAGGTGATTTATATAGTTGGATTTTTTTGGATGAATTCAAAAAAGATTGGGATGCAATTATAAATTATGCAAAAAGTAAAAAATATTCAGTATCTGGTGAAATTTTAGGTGTTCAATCAAAAGAAATTGATGGTGAAGTTTCAGATAAAGATAAGAAAAAAGTTAAAATAACATTCAAAAATGGAACTTACACATCAAGTGATTGTGATTTTCCAATTGGAGATAATTATATTGACCATTATTTACCAAGAACAAATAAACCTCTACCTTCAAATTATTATCCAAACAAAAAACAAAAAGCAAAATAAGATAATTTAAAAATTCTTTTTTTATTCAGAATTTAAAGTTTGTTTTTCAATTTCATCCAATCTCTCTTGGATTTCTTTTAATTCATTAGCGTCTGGAGTTTCATTTGAGTCAATTTTTGTTTGGAGTTCTGAAATTTTCTGTCTTAACGTGAAAATTTCTTTTACGATTAACCATTCCATGCTATCAATTCTTTTAGCAAGATATTCATAAGAAGGCATATTTGAACATCTTTTTTCTAAGAATTCAATTCTTTCTTTTAATGTTTTCTTTTCTAAGAGAGACATTCAATTAAAGTGAAATGAAGTTCATATAACAAAATTTTAAACTTTTTTATCTCACCTATTTTTATCACTTCATTAAATGACAAATTTATTATCAACACCAGATAGTAGATTAATTCAAATTCATAATAATTTGTATGGCGATTCAAGCTCTTTTGAAAGTTTCTTAGAAGAAAACAAAGGAAATAAAATCCAAGCAAAAAAAGACATCATTGATTCAATTAAAAGTGCTCTCCATGAAAATAATTATGATGGTGGTGATAATTCTGAAGCTATTTATTGGTTTTCAAGAGGGATTTCAAATAAATTAAGAAGAAATGCTAATAGATATCAAAATAGAGAAATTCCATTAATTCAATTACCTCCACCACCACCTCCACCAAGAGAACCAGAAAGATATATTGATTCTGATGTAGGTTTATTTAATAATATTCAAAATCTTTTAAAAAGTCAAAGAAGAGCAACTGATGATTCAGCTTTGCACACAAAATTTCATAGATGGAAGAAATTAGAAACAAAACAAGATAAATTAGTTGAAGAAATTATGACTAATTTATACAAAAATCCTGATAATTGGGAAATCAATTTTGAACAATTGAATAATCAAGGAAGAACGTTATTATGCCCAAAATTAGCAAAATTTTTTGATGATGTTGTTTCCCATCATGAAATGAATAGACAATATTTAATTTCATATTGTGTTAATAGACAGTGGCATACAATGCCTTTAATTCCTGAAAATTATAATCAATTAAGGCAAAATTTAACAAGGTCAAATTTTATATTTTCAATTGATAAAACTCCAGCAGAATTTTTTTATGATAAAGGTGCTCAAAAAGTTCCTGCATGGTCATTATTTTCAGGTATAAGATTTTATAGAAATCCAAGAGTTGATACATATTCTGATAGAGGTGGTGAATTCTTTAGTTATTTGGTCAAAGAACAAGTTCCTCAATGTATCAAAGATTATTTAATTAAATTACAAATTTTTGATAAATTAACTGACGATAGAAATAAATTTAAACAACGTTCAGAATTAAATGATTGTTGTTTTGTTTATGCTTTATCTCAAACTGATGATTATTCAATTGAAGAATTAAATCAAATTAGATTAAGAATTCAAAATAGATATTTATCTCAAAATGCAATTAATCAATTATGTTCTGAATTTAAAATTCATTTAAAATTAACTTTTATTGATGAAGATTTTGAAGGAAGAAATAAAAAGCAAACCGTTAAACCGTATTCAAATTCTAAACGTAAAAATTATTTAGGTGTTGAAAAAGATGAAGCAAATCATATTCATCATTTCAATATATTTCAAAAACATTATTTCATTGAAGAAAAAACCCCTTTTAGTACCTATTATATGAAAAATTATGAAGAAATAAATGATGAAACAAAATTTGATAAAGAATACGTTTTAACTTCAAAACATAATAATCAAAGATATTGGAGGAAATCTAAATATTTCATTAGTTCCTCAAATTTAGTTCGATTATTATTTAAAAAGAATTTATTTAAACCAATAACTTATGGTGAATATTCAATTCTCAATACAATTTATTATAATGAAATTGAGAATGATGTTTCAAATATTAAATTAGAATTTGATAAGAATTTTTGTACTCAATTAATTGAACCTAAGAAATATAAAGAACCTAAGAAAAAATTCTATCAAACTTATTGGTATTGTGATTTTGAAGCTGATGTTTCAGGTAAAATTCATAGACCTTATATGTGTGTTATTCAAAATGAAAATGGAACCGTTAACAAAACTTTTAGAGGAAAAAATTGTAATATTAAATTATTAGAATTTTTACCTGATGAATCAATTATTTATTTTCATAATTTATCTTATGATATTAGAATGTTAGCTTCATTTGGTATTCAAAAGTCAATAATTAAAGGAACTAAAACAATGATGACCGATATAAATTTCAAAGGGAAAATTTTACATTTCAAAGATACTTTACCAATTTTGAATTGTAAATTAGAAAAATTACCTAAAATGTTTAATTTAACTTCTGAATTAGGTGAAATTAAAAAAGAAATTTTCCCTTACAAATATTATACGTTAGACCGATTAATTTATAATAGAGGGAAAATTTCAGAAGCAGGTCAAAATGAAGATAAAAAATGGTCAAATGAAGATTATTTAAATTTTGTTAGAAATATTGATTCAATTCCTGGTTGTAGAATTAATAATTTTGAATTTGATATGTATAAATATTCTCAATTTTATTGTGAACAAGATGTTAATATTTTAAGATTAGGTTTCAATAAATTTAGAAAAGGTTTCTTAGATGATTTCAAAATTGACCCTTTTAAATTTATTTCAATAAGTTCTTTGGCAAATGAAGTTTTTAATAGAAAAGTTTATTACGGTAAGAATTTATATAAAATTGGTGGAGTTGTTAGAAAATTTTGTTCTCATGCAATTTATGGAGGAAGATGCATGACTGCATATAACAAAAAGTGGCATACAATGATAAATTTAACCGATTTTGATGCAAAAAGTTTATATCCAAGTGCAATGAGAAGATTATATACAGTTGAAGGAATCCCACAAGTCATCTCACCTGACCAATTAAACATTGAATTCTTATCAAAACAAGGTGCTTATATTGTTGAAATTGAAATTTCAAAAGTTAACAAACATTATGCTTTTCCATTAATTGTTAGAAAAGTTAATGGAATAAATTTAAATGATGACAAATTAAAAGAAGGTGAAAAAATTAAGATGATAGTTGATAATATTTATTTAGAAGATTTAATTGAATTTCAAAAAATTGAATACAAAATTTTGAGAGGCTATTATTGGTCTGGAAAAAGAGATTATACAATTCAAGAAGAAATTCAAAAAATATTTGATAAAAGAACAGAATATCAAAAAGAAAAAAATCCGTTGCAAGAATTATATAAATTAATTATGAATTCTTGTTATGGAAAAACAATTGAAAGACCTGTTGAAAAAGATTGGAAATATTTAAAGAAAGGTGATGAATTAAATAAATTTTGGACCAAAAATTATAATAAAATTGTTGAATCAATTGAATTAAATGATTCAGAAATTTCAGCCGTTAAAACATTGAAACCAATTGATAAACATTTCAATTTTTCTTTGTTAGGAATTCAAGTTCTTTCAATGTCTAAAAGAATTATGAATGAAGTTATGTGTTTAGCTTTTGATAAAGGTTGTCATATTTATTATGTCGATACAGATAGTTTTATGATTGAATGCCCTGATTTAGTTAAATTAGAAGTTGAATATGAAAAGAAATACAATAGAAAATTGATAGGAAATAATCTAGGTCAATTTCATTGTGATTTTCCTTCAATTAAAGACCATGATGAAATGCCATGGTCAATTGAAGCTTATTTTCTAATGAAAAAAATGTATATTCACAAAATAACTGATTCAACTAATGAAATTGATTATGTTATTCGAGGAAAAGGAATAACATTAAATTCAATTTATCATGCAGCTAATTCAAAATTCAAAGGTGATTTAATGAAACTTTATGAATACTTATTTAACGGAAAAAGTATTCAATTTGATTTAACTCAAGGACAACCATGTTTTTCAATGAACAAAGATATGACCGTTTCAACTTTAAATGAATTCTTCAGAAATATAAAAACAAATTATGAAGAAGGAAAAAGAGAAAAATATTTTGAATATTCTAAATAAACTTTTTGAATTAAAATTTTAGCCGTTTATTTTCACTTCATCACTTCACTTTTATTTAATGTCCAATAATGAATTTGAAGAATTAAAACAACAAGTGAATATCAATACTGTTCAAATTCAATGGTGGAAAAATATTGTATCTATTTGGATTGCTATACAAATTACAACAATTATGTTTTTGGGTTTCTATTATTTAATTAAATTATCACAAAAAGTTTAAATAAAAAAATCGTTTTTTTTATTCATTATCTTTATTTTTAAAATGAAACGATTAATGGAATTTGAAAGATGAATTCACCATATTCATCATTTTGCTGTTCATAAATTATATCAATTCCATTATTAGAGTAAGAATATGAATTTTCTTCTTCTGAAAATTTCATTGTTTGAGTGGATTGAGTAGATTTGAATTCTATTTCTGAACAAGTTTCATTTTCTACTGGTTGTTTCTTCTTTTTGCCATACAAAATTACAATAACCAATAGAATTAATAGAATTCCAACTCCACAAAACACAAAGATTCCAATCAGTAATGCAAAATTTCTATTATTTCTTGGCTTTTCTTTGAGAATTCCAATCAAATTTTCAGCATCAGGTGAATTTTCTAGTGAACTTTCAATTTCTAGTGAACTGTCTAGTGAACTTTCCTCTGAACTTTCAATTTCAGTTGGATTCATTGATGGACTCTCAATTTCTAGTGAACTGTCTAGTGAACTTTCCAATGAACTTTCAATTTCAGTTGGATTCATTGATGGACTCTCAATTTCTAGTGAACTTTCCTCTGAACTTTCAATTTCAGTTGGACTAATTGAAGGACTTTCAGTAGGTGTTTCAATTGGACTTCTAGAAACAGTTGGTAGAGGTAATGAACCTGAATAAGAAACCCAACACAAATTAATGTTATCAGAACTAACAATTTCGAGTTCATGTTCTTTGTAATCAAACATTGGAGAGTAATATTGAGTTCTGAATTTGTATTCAGGTTGGTTCAAAGCAACTTCAGCTAATTGAACCCCATCAAAGAAAACTGTGAAATTTCCATAATCAGCATTGGAAATTGCATGGATTCTGAATTCTTGTCCCCAAAATGAAATTTTATGTCTGAATTCTGTTCCATCATTTTCCTTAAAGCAACAATAATATTGTGAGGCATCACATGTCAACTTTGAGTTTATTACATTATCTTCATAGAATCGATAAACAGTTGTTGAACAAGAACAGAAAAGAACAATGAAAATGAGAAACAACATCTAAAAAAAATGAATTTTAGTGAAATGACTTTTTATTTATTCAATTTTTGAATTAATTTAATAGTTCTTTTCAACTCTATCATTTTCGAAAGATTATTCAATCTTTTGGCTTCTTTATATTTATCAATTAGAGATGATAAATAATTGTCAACTTTGATTGGTAATTGTTTAAATTCACTCATTGAATAAAAATGAATTCAAATAAACGGAAAAATGAAGTGAGGTGTTGTAATAAAATTTTAGATTGTTTTTAAGTTCACTCATTGAATAAAAAGGAAGTGAAATGAAGTGTTGTAATAAAATTTTAGATTTATAGGACGCAAATAGATGCTTTGAATCATCAGATTGAACATTTTGAATAAACCAAATTAAATTTTATTCAACAATTTGGTTGGGATGATATGATTAGGTCAAGTATTAAAAAAAGAGATGACTCAAAAAATTAGAATTTCAATTAGAGATTCTTGAAAAACAAATTGCGAAAGCAAAAATAAGAGAAATAAAAATTCAATAAAAAAGAATTTTTAAGTAAAAATTGAATGTTTATTTATTTAATTTTCCCATTTATGAATATTTTCCTACGACAGAATGCATCAACAAGAAATGGACATATTCAATTCTGTCCTGAAAATGTCTGTAAAGAAATTTGAACAATTTCTTACCAAGATTTTTTTGTGATTGCTCCACAACTTTTCCCCAAGCAACCCAGTAAACATCAAAGTTTGAATCAATAACAGAATTATTAAATTCTGTGAGGGCATCAATAAAATTGGCATTCGAAATGAACAAGTAGTTGTCAATGTCAACGAAATTCATCTTAAAAATAAAACTCCAACACCCTTTGAAAAAGTTCTTTTCAAAAATGGTGGGTGAAAATATTTTTAAAACAATGATTTTTTTAATTATTGGTCAAAAGTTCTTTCAAAAAGTGAGATGGTTGAAGTTTATTGAAAAAGTTAAGATGGTTGTAAAAACAAATTTTCTAACGAATTTCTATATTCTTTTATTTTTTTACTTTCTTCTTTCAATAAATTAATATTATTTCTAATATTTTTATATTCGATTATTAAATTATTTAATTCAATCATAGAATTTTGATAGTCTTCTGAATTATTATCTGCTTTCAAAAGTTTTTCGAAAATTTTATTTTTAGCTTTTTCAAATTCTGATTTTAAATAATCTAAATCATTATTAATTGCATTAATTGTTTGGTTCATCATTTTATTTTTGTAGAGTTATTAAAAATTTCAATTCATTTTTCAATTATCACAAAAGCTCCAAATTCTGAATTTTACAAATTTATAATTGAAATTTGCAAACAAATAAATCCAGATTTAAATAAATAATTCTTTATTCATTTTCAATGTATTTTTGAAATCTTTCAATTATTTCAAGAGTTTGTTTTTTAGTTTCAAGCCATTCGTTAAGAGCTGAATCAAAATTATTTTTAATTAATGGCTTTTCATCAATTAGGTCTTGAATTTTCTTTTCAATTTCAAAAATTTTGGGACCAATATCTTCATCATTTTCTTTCTCATGAAGTGCTTGTAATTCAATGAGGTCTTGTTTTGCATGCATCAATTCAAAATCATTTTCAATGAGCTTTATTTTTTCAGATGAAATGTAAATTGATTTCCATTTGAGATTTTTAAGTGCTTCTTCTAAAAGTTCTAGACGCTTTTCAACTAAATGAGTTGCCATTTCAGTTGCAAGTCTTCTTATTTCAGAGAACATTAAAAGTGAACTAAAATTTTAGCCGTTTATTTTCACATCATCACTTCATTTAAAATGAGTACCGTTCAAGAACAAGTTGAAAAGAATCAACAAGACATCTTGTATTTGTTCACAACATTGAATCTATGTCAAAAAGTCATGTACAAACAAGAAAAGGAAATCAAAAAGTTGAAAGACGAACTTGAAAAGATTCAAGAATTAATGAATCAACTTAAAAATTCTCAATCCTAAATAAAAATTTTTTAATTTAAATGAATTTTGTTTTTATTTATTTAAAAATAAATATATAATTGAATTAGTTCATAAAGATGAACATTCAACCAATTGAGCATTGAATCAAAATCTTTTTTATCTTCATCTGGAACATCAATTTCTAAATCAATTTCAGCATTTTCAATGATTCTTAATAAAACCTTTTCATTAAGTTCTTCAAAATATAAAATGAAAAATTGATAAGCAAGAGTATCAGTCATAATTTAAAAAAAAAATAAAATTTATTTCCGTTAAATAGTCATTTCACAAAATTTTAATTCAAAATTGTCATATCACTAAATCATTTTTTAAATATGTTCAATAAAGCTGATTATCTAGCAATTTATGAAGAATTTGAAGACAAAGGAATTTTTGAAGACGATATTGAAATTGGTTCTTTTCCTAGTTCAAGATATGTTTCTGAAGATGATGTACCTTCAATACTTTTTGAAGAAATTGAACAACCTGTTCCTAAGAAAACTTCACAAACCCCTGAAAGACCAAAAATAATAATGCCTCAAATTAATCAATCATCTTCTTGGGACATCTTAGAAAAACATTTACAAGAAAGTCTCAAATTTGTTCAAGAACAAAAGAAAAAATTTGAATCAAAGTAAACTAAATCTTACAAATTTTAAATCTAGGTACATTTTTTGTTCTTTTTGTTCTTAAATTTTCAACTTTGTATAAACCTTTTGAGAATGAGACAACCATATAAACATCAGGTTCAACATTAACTCTATGTTTATTCAATTCAATTTTATCGTTATAAATTTTGACTTTATCTCCTTTATTTAATTGAAAACCTGGTTTATTCATTATATTAAAATTATCTTGCATAATTTTTCTAACAATAAACGTTTCTAATTCATTATTATTCTGAACATCGAAAGGTGAAACAGAAAAAGTGGCATATTTTGAGAGAGTTGTATGAGGTGCATGATTATATTGAAAAACTAAGTTTTTCATTACTCCTGGTGATAAACTTTTTTCACCTAAATTGAATGCCATATCTCTCAAAGTTCTGATTACTCTATCAATTATTCCAAGAGAACTATGTAAAGGTTCTGAATCTTTCAATGATTTTCTACCATTTTCTAAATCTTTATTAAAATAAATTCTATCAACATTTGACCATGTTATTCCATTTTCTTTGAAAAAATTCTGAGATTCTTTTGAACAAAAACATTTTTCTGAATCACCAGATAAATTTTCACAAATTAGTCCATCTTTTAGCATCTTTGAAAAAGTTCTTATAAAAGAATCTGTAGATTTTGAATGGTCTTTTGCAATTAAATCATTGAATACAATTTTATTCATTAATTCAACATATAAATACCTTGTATTTATATTAATAGCTACCAAATAACATTGTTTTCCATCAAACATTAAATCAATTAACCATGAATTTCTTGGACCAACTTTATGTAATTCAAAATTATCTTTATTATATTTAACTGGAAATTGAGTATTTATTATTGAATCTGGTTGAATTTCTAATTCTGGGAATTGTTTATGTAAACTTTTATTTTTTGAATCAGATTTGAATGCTATTTTATTAATTTTGAATTCATTATTTTTAACTTTTGAAATTGTTTTTCCAGGTTGAGAATAATATTTATCTAAATAATTTGAATAATCTTCTTCTTTTGACCAATTCTTAGAAACTTTATCAAATTCTTTTTTTGTTAAAGATTTGTTATCATTTGAATGTCTTTGAACAAAATCATTCAAATATTCATCTTCTTTTTCTGGCTTCTTCTCAATTTTTGAAGGATGATATTCATTAAATTTATTTTCATAAAAATTATACAATTCATTTTTCATATCATTATCAAAATCCTTTAACTTTGAATAATTCATAACTTTATCATAATCTGCTTTATTTTTATGTTTCCAAGAAACAGTATTCAAATAATTTATTGCATCATCAAATTGTTTACTTAAATCCTCTTCATTCATTTAGGTATTTTTAATTTTCCAATATTTTGAATTAATTGTCTTCTATTGAATTCAGGTGTTTCAGGTATTTGAGCTTTAGGTATTGGATTCATAATTGAATGAGTTTGAGGTCTTTTCCAATGACCGAGTGTTGAAATTTTCTTAAACCAAGTTCCAAATGACATTTATTTTTGAATAGAAAAAAAAATCAATTGAAAATTTATTCTGGGTCATAACCAATATCAGCTTCTTCAGAAACGTTTCCAATTGGGTCAAATTTAATATAACCATCTCCTCCCAAATACTTTGCAACTGGATTGTTAGAGTTATCAAATTTTGGTATCTTTTTAGAAATTTCACCAACTATTGGAATTTTGTCTGCTATTGATTTTGCTTTATTCCAACCATATTTGAATCCATTTGCAAAATCTTTGAAAAAATTCTTTATTTTTCCCCATTTTCCAAAAGCCATTTTTTATTTGAACAAAAAAGTTGAGTTGACAAATGAGTTGAAAGGAAAAGTAGTTGACAAATGAGTTGAAAGGAAAAGTAGAATTGTCAAATAGATTGAACAAAAAAGTTGAGTTGTCAAATGAGTTGAAAGAAAAGTTGAGTTGTCAAATGAATTGAACAAAAAAGTTGAGTTGTCAAATGAAAGTTGAATTGAAATGACAAATGAGTTGAAAGGAAAAGTTGAGTTTATCAAATGATTGAGAAAAAAGTTCTTATGTCAAATAGATTGAGCAAAAAAGTAGAAATGACAAATGAGTTGAACAAAAAAGTTGAGTTGTCAAATGAATTGAACAAAAAAGTAGAAATGACAAATGAATTGAACGAAAAGTTGAGTTGTCAAATGAGTTGAAAGGAAAAGTTGAGTTGTCAAATGAGTTGAAAGAAAAGTTGAAATGACAAATGAGTTGAAAGGAAAAGTTGAAATGACAAATAAATTGAACAAAAAAGTCAAATGAGAGAAGTTAATTGTCTTCCGCTAAATGAAATGATTGAGAAGTTAATTGTCTTCCGAAATTGTTTAGCACAATGATTGAGAAGTTAATTGTCTTCCGAAATTGTTTAGCACAACTATTGAGAAGTTAATTGTCTTCCGAAATTGTTTAGCACAACTATTGAGAAGTTATTTGTCTTTCGAAATTGTTTAGCACAATGATTGAGAAGTTATTTGTCTTCCGCTATTAATCTATTGAATGGATTGAGAAGTTAATTGTTTCCCGCTATTAATCTATTGAATGGATTTCTATTGGAGAATTTGGTCGGACAATTTATTTATTCAATTTTCTATTGGAGAATTTGGTCGGACAAATTTTATCCTTCGATGAAATTAGCGAGAAGCAAAAATTATTCCAATCACTTCATTTTTTAATTCCGATGTTCCCAAACAACATGACCCAAGAAAACAACAATGGCTCCACAATTTTCAGTTCCAGTTCAAGTTCCAGTTCCAGTTCCAGTTCAGAAAAGCCATTGTTGACAAGTACAGAAAAAGTTCCTAAAGGTAGAGATTTCCATGCTCAAGTTATGAAACAAGTTGAAAATAGAAAAGTATTGAATTCCAAAGCCCAAGAAGTAGCAAAATCCGTTCCAGAACCGTTTCAGAGACAAGAATTCGTTCCATTGAAAGTTCCACAAAGAATTATTGAACCAAATGTAGTATTCAGTCCAAGTGATATCAAAGGTGTGAAAAATCCAATTATACTCAGAAAATGTTCAGGTAAAAGGTTCCAGAGTTGTGATGAATTCAAAGAAAAAGTTCAGTTATATTTCAGTAATCTTGAAAAAGAAGGTCCCATGATTAAAGATGAATACGTTTATTTGATAACTTACCTGAACAAAATTGTTAAAGAAGAAGTAGTCAATGGAACAATTGAAGGAGCTCAAATGTACCCTTTGCTAGACAATTGCCAAATTATGGTCGATTCATTTGAAGGAAAACTATTCGATGAAAGACAAAAGCACTCAAGCCACATTGGAAATCTCTGGAAATACGTTTTTGGATTAGTGATTCAATCCGTTTCTGTTTTCTATTACAAGAATATTTGTCTCAGCAAAAGAGGTAAAGAATTCATGAATCTGCTCTCAAAAGAAGTTTCAATGAGATTCATGAATTTTGATAACGACGAAGACCTAACGGATTGGAATTTCACAATGTCTCTCCCAGTTCCACAAAAAGTTCTCCCAGTTCCACAAATTAGTCCAAAAGAGAATGAAGAAGAAGTTCTCAATGCTACCAAACAACTTCAATCCCAAAATGAAGAAGCTGAGAAAAAAGTGGTTCAACAAAAAGAAGTTGTGGAAGAGGCAAAGAAAACCAAGAACGAATTGTTGGATATGGTGAAAAAATTGACCAAGATAATTCATTCAAATCCAAATTTGATGAAAGAAAATGAAAAAGAGCTCAGAATCCAAGTTCAAGGATTGAATGATGAAATATCCAACTTTGAGAACGGTATTCAAGACTTGAAGAACCAAATTGAACTCAAGAGAAGAGAAATTGAAGACCGAAAGAAGAAGATTCAAGAGATTCAAGGAAATCTTTCTCAGCTCCAACAAATCTTCAATATCTTGAATCAAACTTAATTAATAATTTTCAAAGTTTTTCAATAAACTAATTTAATTTTTAAATATTTTTATTTTTGTTTTGTATTATAATTTCAAATTTTTAATTATTTTTTAATTATTTTTAAACAAAAAAATGACTTTAGAAGATTTTCAAAATGCATGGAATTGGATGAATTCAAACCATCCTGAAGAAATGAATGATATTCAATCTTATTTCAATTCACACGGTATTGAATTTAATCAAGAAAATTTTATTCAAACTTCTCAAGCAGATAATCGTGAAAATTATACTCCTTCTATAGACATTTTAATTGCTATACCTTCAGTATTGAAAATTAATAATTTGTTAGGTTTACAAGAAAATAATCCTAATTATATTCAAAATATTGCGTTATTTATTGAAACATTTTATACAGGAACTTCAAAAACTCCAGAACAATTTCATGATTTTTGGAAAATGGTTAGAAAAATAATTGAATTATATTCTATTGTTGTACAAACCCCAAATTATGATGATGCAATGAATTATTTGAATGATTCAATTCAACCAATATCAAAGAATTTTAATAATGATTTTTCTCAAGCTAATCAATTTTTAGATAAATCAATAAATTATATAAAACAATGTTCTCAATTCGAAAAAGAAATAAGAGAAACTTATTCAGTAGAAGAATTGAAATCTGACAATTTTTTAATTACTTTTGCTGCTTGGTCAATTTATCAAAATGAACCAACAAATATAATTAAATACTTTATTGCATTCCTTCTTTACAAAAAATATTGTGAAGCTTTTCAACCTTCTCAAAAAATTCCTTTTCAAGATATGGTTCTTTCACACAATAATAGTTTTGATGATTTAATTCAATTTTTCATTAATGAATTTAATAGAAATGGTATTAATGTTTCAACTCAAAATTCAAATTTGATTAAAAATTATTATTCAAATTTTAATAATTCAACTTCAATTAATAATATTTTGAATAATAGAGGTTCTCATATTACTGCTCAAGAAGTAATTGTTCAACCAAAAAAGAGAAATTCAAGGAAAATTCAATTATTAAGTATTGATTCACCACCTCCTCAAGACCCAATGATTTTACTACAACAAATGAAATCATATATTGAAACATGGTGGTTAGATAATAAAGATGAACAACCCACTCAAATTGATATATATTTGAATTCAAATCAAGGTTCTCCACAAGAAAAATTTAATGTTATCCAAAATATTTATTCAACTTTCAAAAAATGGGAAAATATTCAAATAAAAGATGATAATATCGATATTTCAGGGGCTGAAACTGATAAAATTCGGAAGTTCCGTGAATATTGTGATTATTTGAGTTTCAGTATGAAAAGTTTTAATATGATGAATATCAATTCTAATAAGATTTCAATTATAGATTGTTTTATCAAATTTGGTAATCTTGATAATGCTTACAATCAAATTGAATTATTTAATCAATATATTTCTCAACCTCGTATGAATGAAAATCTCTCAAATATGTATCAAGTTCTTCAGAAATATTTCAATGATGATGATAAAATTGGTGATATTTTCTGGAATTATTGCCCAGATATGACACAATTATCAAAATTATTAAATTCTGCATCCACAATTTTATCCGATGAACAACTTTGCTCTCAAACAGGTCAATTATTTATATTTTACAATTCAAATTTAGCTCCACCAATTTCATTTTTTGCAATGTTGAATCGATTTCAAAATATTCAAACTGTTTGGAATGAAATTGCAAAAAAATTCAATACCACTCCAAATGAATTATTGAATAGAATTCAACATCAAACTCAAGAAAATCAACAAATTGCTTCTGACCAACAAACAATTCAAAATTCAAATAATCCTTTGGATGTTCAAAATCTTTTGAATCATCATCCAACTCAACCAATTCAAAATATTCAACCAGTTTCTCAACCAACTCAACAACCAACTCAACCAACTCAACAACCAACTCAAAATTCAAATAATCCTTTGGATGTTCAAAATCTTTTGAATCAACAACCAACTCAAAATTCAAATAATCCAACTTTTGAATCAACCCAACTCAACAACCAACTCAACCAACTCAACAACCAACTTCTAATTCAGAGAATTGGGAAATACAAAATTTATCAAGAGATTGGTCAATTTTTCAAAGCAAAAAACGAGAACTTTTTTCTGAAGCTGTTTCATTATTTGGTCAAATTTATTCTGCTCAATCAAATAATCAAATTCAAGATGAAAATGAATATTATCTTGTAATCATTGATGAGTTTAGAAATTTAATTCCAGAACTTGTAAATATGACTTTTTGGTCTGATGCACATCAAATTTTTGAAGATGATTTGTTAGGTTATAATAGATTTATTAAATTATTCCCAATTGCAGTTTTATTCAATATATTGGTTTCAAACCCTCAACAAGTTTTCACAACAAAAACAATTCAACAATTATTTTCACAAAATGATTCAATTTCAGATGAAAGTCTATTTCATGCATATTCTGTAATTGCAAGATATTATGAGTCATTAATTCAAAATAATCCAATTTCTCAAGTCAATACGTTAATGTCAGAAACTCAAAAAGATTATAAAAATTCTTGGAAAGATGTTTTTATCAAAATTAATCAACGTTGTCAAAATGCAATATTACCTGAAAGTAATCCACAAACAAATCAACAAGTTATGAATTCAATTGAAAATAATCAACAACAACAACAACAACAACAAACAATTTTTTCTGAAAAAGATTTCAAATGGATTATTGAATATAGTTATTCAATGTATTCAATGAATATGAAATTTCCAAATAGAATCATTGAAAAATTATGTGATGATTATTATCAATTTTATCAAGAATATAATAACAAATTTGAAGGAAATGAAGACCCTTTACAAACAAAAGAACAAATAAATGGTCGATTTGGTGGTGATATTCATTCAATTCCAAGTTATTTATTATCTTATCCAATAGTTAAATTTTTGAATAAATTATTTGCAAATTCAGGACCAAGTGTTTTAGATTTTTCAAGCCATTTATTTGATTTGAAAGATTGGATTTGTCAATTAAATAATGAAATTTTGTTTTATTATTTTCATATCAAAAATAATCAACCACTTTTTTCAGATTATTCACAATTACAACAAGCAACAAATACTAAAAAAGGTGAATCAAATTCTGAACAATTTTATCTTTCACAAATTAATGAATATAAAACTCTCAATAATATTGCAGATATTGCACCTTTTCGAACTGAATTATCACAAGAAGAAAGAAATCAATTAGGTCAAAATCCTTTGCCATACACAAATAATTTCTTAAGACAATTCCAACCACAACAAAATCCAATATCAAATGTTGTTTCTCAACCAATTTTGAAAACTAAATCACAAGCACCAAAAGAAAACCCAGAAAATTCAGTTCCTTTACAGAATGTCAAAATTCATAATTTGGTTAAAGATTCAATTGAAAAAGCTGTTTTATCAAAATATCCTTCAACAACAATTAAAAATCCTCTTGTTCCTTCTACAAAATCAAATGGTGTTATGAGTGTTCCTGTTAAAAATTCAACTTTTGAGATAACTAAACAAAATACAATAAATGAATTTAAAAATGAAAATTCTTGGTTTTCACAACTTTCAAAAATTGATGATAAAGTTAATTCAATTACTTCTGAAAGTGATTTAAATAATTTTTTAAATGATTTATCAAATTCACATGTTAGACTTATTAGAACTGAACAAATATTATCAGATTATCAAACTGCTTATCCTGATGTTCCTTTCAATATTGATGCAATTAAATTTTGGATGCTACAAGGTACTGAAAATGATTTGACAAAATATTGTGAAAATACAGTTTCACAATATTATGAAAAAGAATATAATAAAATTGTTGAAGATTTGAGAGCTTTATCAAATACAGATGCAGTTAATTATGCTGAACAATGGAAACAAAAAAGAGATTCAGGTAAAAATCCTAAACAAATTTATTATGAATTGAGACAACTTTTTGATGAAAAAATAAAAGATAAAAAATCATTGGATTCTCTCAAAGTTGGTTTTCTTGGTAGAATTAATTCAAAATATGGTACAAATATTTCAATAACTGAATTATTACCTTATAATACAAAAGATGAATATGAAAATTATGTTTTCAAATATTTGTATGATATCAATAAAGATAAAATCAAAACAGTATTGAATGCAATTCGAAATTTATTAGGTGAAAATGATTCAAATTATCAAGAATTAAATAATGATTTTCAAAATTTTGAAGTTTCATCATTTATTAATGAAGCTGCAGTTGAAAATATTAAAAGTTTTTATGATTCCATTCAAAATAAATTAACTAAATTTAAATCAAATTCAACTTCTAAAAATGCAGCTATTGAAAATTTAAGAAGAAGATATCAAAATACTGATTTAACAAATGATGATTTGAAAAATATTCAACAAAAAGATTTAGATGATTATTTCAAAGCTTATTCAACATTAAAAGAATATAATGATGAATTAAATTCAAATATTGAACTTGATGATTTTTTACCTCAACAAAGTTATCAACAAAAATATTGGTATATGAAAGCAATGATTGAAATTCATAAATATTTGATTAAAACAAAACAACCTGCTTCTGAAACAAATTGCACTGAATTTAAAAATCAACAAAATTCTCAAGGAAAAGATGATAAACAAATTTTTGAAGAATATACAAAATTAAATGGTGATGAAGATACAAAAAAGAAAGTATTTGAAACGACAAAACTTCAATTATTAACTCAAAATGCAGAAATTTATAAAAAATATCAACAATATATTGATTCTCTTGATAGTGTTGATTTAATATCAAGATTTTTCAAAGTAATTCAAAAATTAACTGCTTTACAACAACAAGACAATTTTTATAATTCATTATCTTTTGAATATTTAAACAATTTTATTAGCGCTAGTTCTCAAGGTGAAAATATAAATCTATTAGATAGATTGGTAAGAATTGAATTTGTATTAGATTATTTACCAAAAGTTAGAGAAAAACATAAATTGAAAAAAGAATATCCATCAATAGATGATTTATTAACTGAAATTCCAACTGTAAAATTAGATGAATTAAATGATGAAATTGAAGAATCAAAAACATTGAATGCAAATACAAAAGCAGCTCGTGAAACATTAATTCAAAAATTTATGACTGAACATCCAGATGATTATGATGCTTCTGAAGTTCAGAAAATTAAAGATTTGAATGATTTAAAAATTTATTTTCAAATTATTCCAACTTTGAATAAATTCAATCATGCTTTTTCTGAAGACACTCCAAAAAGTTGGGAAACATTTACAACAATTGGACCAAATGGTAAAAAAATGTTAGATGATATTAATCTTGAATATATTGATACATTGAGATTATTTAAAAAGTGGAAAGAACTTCAAAATGCTGAAGAACTTGAAGACGGTACAAGACATGTTGTTGAAACTTTACTTGAAAATTCACATTTAATTAATACCAATCAAAATGAAAATCGTCAATCTCAATTTCATATGCTTCATGAAAATTTGAAACAATGGATTCAACAACAAGAAAATAGTAATCAAAATGAATCAACTTTCAGAAGTTCAATTGATACAAAATTGAAAGAACAAGGTATTAATAATAATTCTAATGATATGAGTAAAGTTAAATTCAATGATTTACAAGATTATTATGATTTTATGGTTGCTGCTTCAAAATTCAATAATTATTTCAATTCAACTTATGAAACTCCTTCAAAATTCATTAATCATCCAAATAAAAAGTTATTTGTATTAAAAGTTTCAACATTTCCAAAAATTGATGAATTTTTAAGTTTGAATGACCCTGAAAATTATAAAACTGCAAATGGATTTGAAAATAATAAATCAAAAATTGAAGAAAAATTCAAAGAATTTCAAAATAAATATCATGATAATTTATTACAAAATATTGAAAATGAAATAAATCAATTAAAATCTTCTACTGAAAAATATAAAGAAAATGCCAAAAATATAATTGAAACTTTTATGGCTCAAAATCAAAATAAAATTAATATTTCTATGAAAATTATTGATAAATATAACAATATCACTGATTTACAAAAATATTTAAATAAAGAAGCTGAAAAATATTGGAAAGATAAAATTAATGCAAATATTGATGTTTATAACACTTTGTTTGGTGTTAGTTTGAATTTTCAAACATTAAAACAACAATATGGTACAAATTATCAAGAATTCTATAATTCAATGATTCAGAATATTCAAGAAGAAACAACAAGACAAATTCAATTATATATGAAAGATATTAACATTGAATTAAAAGCTTATAAAAATGCAAATCCTTCTTCAACAAAATATGATGGTATTGAAAAATTTGAATCACCTGATTTTACAAATGAAAATATGAGTGAAGAAGAAAAAAATAGGAAAATTCAAGAAATTAAAGAAAATTTCAAAAAGTTTGGAAATTTTGAAGATAGATTTTATAAATTAAAAATTGAGAATAATTTAAATGAATATAATAGATGGTATAATCGTTGGACACCAAAAGGTAAAAAACCGTTATTTACTGATACTTTAGAAACTTTATTACAAAGACATCCAAAATTGTATGATTGTTATTTACATGTTTTAGTTTCATCAAAAATTGTTGAATATAATGATACAAAAAGAGCAAATGAAGAAGAAATGACATTAGAAAAGTTGAAAATTCAATTCCCAGCATCAAATTCTGAAGAACGTAAAAATCAACCTGAATTAATGAATAATTATTTGCAAACAGAAATTGATAAAATGTCAAAAGAAAAGAAAACGGATTCTTATGAAAAAATTATTAAAGATTACAATTTAGATAATGTTTCTGTAGAAGAATTGAAAAAATTAGGTGAGACACCTAAAATTGCAAAATTTAAAATCTTAATTCAGAGAATTTTACCAACTTTTCTAAAATGGTATCCAAATTATAAAAATAATTCAGTTGATGATATAATTGAAAATTTGTGTAAAACTTGGAATATTAGTTCAAATATTAATTCTGAACCAATTGAAAATAAAGAAAGTCTTTTGGAGGATTGTTATTATAACTTTCTATTTAATCCAATGGCAAAGAAATATTATATTGCTTATGGTAAAAAAGAATGGAATCATGAAAATGATTTTTATATGACTAATTTTCTTGAAGATAAACTATCAGAAAATCAATATTCTGAAGATATAGATGGAAGAAAAAATGTGAATCCAATTGAAATTGAACCAATTTTGAAAGATGAATGTCAAAAAATTGATAAAGCTTATCAAATTTTACAATCTCAATTTAATAATTTAACACCTGAATCAAAAGGATTTGTTAATGCAAATTTTGATTCATTAGATGATTTTATTCAATATTTCGGTTCAATTAATGAAACTAAATGGTTAATTAAAATCTTAGAAATTTTACCAATTTGGAATCAATATGTAGATGATTTTGGTGTTGATTCAAAAATTTCTAATCTTCAACAAATTATCACAAAATATTCAAATAAAGATAATGAAAATTCAGAAAATTATAGACAAGAATATTGGAATAAAATTTTAACTGCTTTATTTGAAAATTATAAGAAAGCTTATCATATTCCAAGAGAAGAAAATTTAGATTCATTCAAAGAAAAAATATTAAAAGGAAATAATGACGATGATGATTTATTTAAAGGAATTCAAACTTTAAATCCTTTTAATTCTTCAATTGTCAATTCAAATGATAAAAAATTAAATTCAGATGAATTCCTTCAAAAAGTTAAAAGTCAATTAGAAAAATTCATTGAACAATCAAATATTTCTTATACAAATTTACAACAAGAATATCAAAATGTTTTTGGTAAAGTAGTTGAAATAAAAGATTTGAAAAAACATAGTTGGATTGAAGTTCATTATTCAATTGAAATTCAAAGATATCAAAATTCACATCCAGATGAAAAAATAAATATTAACAATTTAGTTGCAAAATATAAATCATTTGAAAATGCTTATTGGAATTTGAGAACAGAAAAAGATAGAAAAGAATATAATAAATATTGTTCAAAAGTTAATGAACAAGTCAATAATTTTGATGATATTAAGAAATTATTAAATTTCACACAAACTTTTGAACCAAAATCTTTAAATGAATATGACCAAGAATTTGAAGATTTAGTTATTAAATTTAATCAAAAAGTTGAAGATTTAAAATTAAAATATTATCAAAGTGATTTAAAAAATGCTGCTACTGAATTTATAAGTATTGATGATGCAAAGAATCGATTAAAAATTGCTGACCCAGAAAAATTATATTGGGCTTTAAAAACTAGACAAGCTTTGAAAAAATATAATGAATATTTCAAAACTCAAACACAAACTTTTGAAAATTTAAGAGATAAATCAAATGAAGATTGGGAAACATTATATTGGAAATATTCTTTAGAACCTGAAATTGATAAATATAAAAATGTTTTTAAAGGAACTGAAGAATTAACCGTTGAAAATTTGAGAAGAAAATATTCAACTGTTGAAGATGCAATTAAACATATAACTGCATTAGAAACAGAAAAAGAAACAAAGAAAAAATTTGAAACAATTGAGATGAAAAAATTATTAGATATTTATAATAATTTACCTAAAACCGATAATTTAGATACAAATGATTTGATAAGATTATGGGAAACACCTGAAAATGCAAAATTTCATTTATTAATTGAACCTTATTTAGAAGAATACAATAAATTATCAAATTTCAAAACTTTAACTCCAGAAGAATGTGATAAAATTGTTTCAAAAAGAGATGAATGGGATAAACAAAATCCAAATGCAACAGAAGAACAAATTGAATCTATGATTCATGATTCAGAACAAGGTTATTTAAATCGAAATGAATTAGCTTATCAAATTATTGTTTATCCAAAGTTATTGAATGCTCAAAAAATGATTCCTCAATTTGATGTTAATAATTTCACAAAACAACATCCTGACCCATTAGATGCCAGAAAAATTTTGGATGAAATTATTCAAAAATCAGAAATTGGAATGACAAGTTTAATTCAAGAGTATGCAAAACATTTTCCTAATTCAACTTTACAAACATTAAAAACTTCTTATCCAGAACCTTATGAATTAGATGCTCATTTAAGAATTGACCCATTATTATTTGAAATTCAAAAAGAAGGTGAGTATAAAAATACAAAATTCAAATTTGAAGACATTATTCATAAAAAGTATGATAAAGAAGGTGGTTATCAAGAAAATGTTTATGAAATTCAAGATAAATTATCTGAAAAATTAGATGAAATCAAAGAAATTAAACCATTATTAGAAAAATATGAAAATGAAACAACAATTAAACCAAAATCAATTGAAGAATGGGAATCAACTTTTCCAGATAAAATTGACCCAGAACAATGGAAAAATTTGAGAAGAAATTTATTAAAAGAATTAGAAGCAATTCGTCAATATAAATTATTATCTTCAGAATATGAATCATTTACATTAGAAAATACAGATTCTGTTCAAGATATTGCAAAGAAAAATAAAGGTTTTGATTCAATTGATTCAAAAATATTTCAAAAAGAAAAAGATGAATTAGCTAAAATTTGGGCATTCATTTCACCTTTAAAGTTAATTAATTCACAATACAAAGAAATTATGGGTAAAAATTATCCTTTCAAAAGGTTATATGAAGATACAAATCATAATATTTCTTTAGCTAGAGAAAAATTACAAAGAAAGGTTGACTTTTTGAAAGAAGTTAAACCATTACATGATGAATTATTAAATATTACAAAAGATAATATTTCTTATGATTATTTAATTGAAAACTATTTTCAAGATATAACACAAGATGATTTAGAAACAGAAATTTCAAAGAATAATGAAACAAAACAAAGAAATATTAAAGATATGGCACAAGGAGCTAAAGATTTTTTGAAAGGAAAAATTGACCAAGCTCAGAAAAAGAAAAGAGATGAAATGAATGAAATAAATAATTCAAATGCTTTAAGAAATTCTTATTCTGGAGGTGGTGCAATAATTCGACCTTTAATTGGAGGAGGTGGAGGTGGAAGTTTTAATAGAATTCAACCACCGAATCAATTGAATCAACAGAATCAACAGAATCAACAACCACAGAATCAATTGAATCAATTGAATCAAAATCAAATTCCACCTTTTCATTATGATAAATCAAATCCATTAAGTTTTCGAATTCAAAAATTGAATTATATGAAAATGATTGATGGATTGAAAAATCAAGGTACTAATTCAGAAATTCAAACATATACACAAATAAATCCATTGATTTCAAATCCTCAACCAAAAATAACTCCGTTAACAATTAATCCAGAACCTCAAATAACTCAACCAATTCAAATAACTCCTCAACCAATTCAACCAATTCAACCAATTCAACCAATTCAACCGATCAACCAATTCAACCAACTCCTCAACCTATTCAACCAATTCAACCAACTCAACCAACTCAACCAACTCAAACAAATACATTAAGTAAAAAAGAAATTGAAGGAATTTTAAAGAAAATGAAAATTCCTCTTCGTTATGCAATTCAATTATTTAATGCAAATATTTCAAAAGACCAATTAAAAAGTGCTGAATCAATTAAAAATATTATTTCAAATCTTAAGAAAAGTAAATTTGTTCCTAAAAAAGCATTACGTTATAATTTATTGAATAAATTATAAATTCAATAAAAAATTTTTTAAATCAATTTTTTATTTTTTATTAAAAAAAAGAGATGTCATATTCAATGCCAGTCAAAAGAAAGAAAACAACAAGAAAACGTAAAACAACTCGTAAAAAATAAAAAAATAATCAATTTTTTATTCAATAAATAAAAATATTCAATGTCAATATTAGATTATTTTTCAAATGGAGATGGAAAATCAACGAATTTATCTCTTGGACCAAATGATTTACTTCCAGAAACAATGCCTCAAAATTCAGTTGGTAGACTTCTTCAAAATCCAACTGACCTCTATTCACCAACAACTAAAAAAGTGAAGAGATTTGATAAAAAATCAAATCCATATTCAATTGATGGTCTGACAAATAATTCAAAATCAAATACATATTCAATTGATAATTTGTTAAATTCGACTTCACCTTCAACAACTCTTTCAACAAAACAATATTCAAAACCATCCAAAAAATCAAATACATATTCAATTGATAATTTGTTAAATTCGACTTCACCTTCAACAACTCTTTCAACAAAACAATATTCAAAGCCATCCAAAAAATCAAATCCATATTCAATTGATAATCTTTTGAATTCAACTTCACCTTCAACAACTCTCACAACAAAACAACATTCAATGGCTCCCAAAAAACAAAATCCATATTCAGTTGATAATATGTTAGACCCAAGGTCAGCAAATTATTTATTGAATACAGATAATTCAAAAGAATTATATGGTGAACTTGCAAAAAAGCATCCAAAACTAATTTTTAAGAAAAAGTCAGCTAAAGAAAAATCAGGAATGAATGAAGTATCTAAAATTTTGTTAGATAAGAATAGAGTAATCAAATTCACTAAAAAAGCTACAACACCTGAAGGAGCAGCAGAAATGGTTGCAAAACATAATTCAACAAAAGCTCAGAAATGGCATTTGAATTTAATTAATCCAAATGGTCCAATTGAAAAAAATAATTTTTCAGATGTTAATGGTGATGGTGTCCCTGATATCATAATTTTGAATGAAAATAATTCACCAGTTTATGTCAATGGTATTACTACATGTAAAAGTAATTCTATGAAAAAGTTAGACCAAATTGAATCTTCAAAAGGTGATTCAGCTTATTCAAAATTCAAAAAGAAAGTATTTTCAGCTAAAAACACTGCATTAACAGAAATGGGATTGAATAATGCTGATAAAATTCAACAAATGGGATTATTAAATAAAGCAATGTCCGAAATTTGGCATGATGAAATTATTCAAAAAGTTTATGATAAATTGAATTTAACAACTCAAAAAGAAATTAATAAAGCTAAAAGAACACAAGCATATAAAAATGAATTGATGGCAACGGTTGATGAAAATATTGCACAACATCGTGATGATAGAACATATTATCATTCATTATTGACTCATGCAATGGTTGATGCTCAGAATAATAGAACTCCAACAGAAAAGAATTCAAATCCTTATTCAATTGGACTTTTTTAAAAAAATTTAAATGTCTTCAAAAAATAAGAACCTTACAAAAATAAAACAAGAAATTAAAGATAAATTGAGAACTTCGAAGAAACATGTTGAAGGAGCTTTAATAAATGAAATACATCCAGATATTTTAATTAAATACAATTCTGTGAATGTTATTGTTGGTAAACAAAGTTTCGGAAAAACCGTTATTGCTTTAGAAGAAATTATTAAAATCAGTCAATTGAATACACATCATTTATTAATTTATATTACTAAAAATGGTGATGAAAATGATAGAAGCTTTCAATCTTTGAAAGATTTATTGAAAATTCCTTATATAACTGTTTCTGAAGAAGATAGTGAAAGTTGTATTCAAGAATTAATTGATGCAAAGAATTTATATTATCAAGTGAAAAGAGAAGGATTAGAAGAATTAATGGATGACACTCAAAAATATCAAATGTTTGATGTATTACATGTTGAAGATTTTGAAAGAAATTATTTACATTCAATTGTATTATTTGATGATATTAGTAATTCAAAATTATTTTCAAACGAAGAAAACTTTTTCAGTCAACAAATTAAAAGATGTAGACATACAAATATTTCTTATTTCTTATTAATTCAAGGATGGAAAGGTATCAAACCATTTATTAAAAATGAAATAACAACTTTAATGATTTTCCCTTGTTTCAATAAACAACAATTACATTATATTTTCAATCAATCTGCTTCAAATTTAAGTTGGGAAGAATTCTATCAATTGTGTTTAGATATGGTTTCTTATCGTCAACAAAATAAAGATGCACATCCATTTTTAGTAGTTCAAATTACTGATGGTGGTGAAACTTTCTTAAGATTAGAATAAATTTTTCATTGTTCTCCATTCAAAACTGTAATAATTGAATTTATAGTTTCTTTAATTTGTTTTAATTCTTTTTTCATTTCTTCTTTAAATTCATTCAATTTATCTTTGATAGAATTTATTTCTTCTTTAACTTCTTTCAATTTATTTTGATAATATGATAAACCATCTTTGATAGAATTTATTTCAATATCTTTATTTTTCAAATTATTTTTAAATTCATTCAATTCATCTTCATTTTCATTTTTATCTTTATCATCCCACTTTTTTAACATTAAAACACCTTTTATTTTTGTAATTCTATATCCTTCAATGAAATACATTTTGTTTAATTTGTGAGTAGTCATTAAATTCATCTCTTCTTTATTTTTTGTATAGAATGAATTGAATTCCTCTGGAGTATTAAAAACTTTTGAATAATTTTTAATTGGTTCAATAATTTTAATTTCCATTTAATAAAAAATAAAATATATTATTTTATTTTAAAATAAAAAATGTCATTAACTAATTTCTTATTAAGTAGTCTATTGATAATTGAATCATTGAATCTATTATTGAATTTAATAAAGACTTCAATATTTATACAAAATGAAACAATACCTCCAATTGATAAAGAAATTGAAATGAAAATGTATTCTTAACCACCTTTTATCTGAAGACCTTTCAAATTTTCTTGAGGACTTCTTGAGTACCATTTATGAATATTATTACCAACATTTTCCATTGTTTGACCAAATTTTTGAAGTCCTTGACCCCATTTTGAATTTTTATTAGAAATTGATGAACCTAAATCTTCAACAACTGGTGCAACTTTTTTTGCAATAAATTGAGCAGCTGAATCAATTATTGGTAAAGCCGTTTTTGCAAATTTACTAATCATTTTAAAGAAATGACCGAAACCCATTTTTTTTAAGAGAGAAAAAAAATTTCTTTCTTTTTTTAATCTTTAATTAAAAAAAAATGAGTTTTTCAAACGCTATCATAAAAAATTTAAATAAAGAAGGTGATATATTAAATTATTTCAATAATACTTTAAGAAATTATATTTCAAAAAATGGAGGGGATAATACTTTTTCAATGATTACAGAAGATTTTCATGTTCAAGACCCACCAATGAATGTTGGTTTGAAAACAAAAATTAAATTAACAAATCCAACTCATTCAATTAGTCAAATTGAAAAAGGTTTTATAAATATCACTTTAGATTTAATTTTATCATTGAATTATTTGCATTCAATCAAAGGAAAAATTAATGACCCAAATGAATTTTATCAAATATTTGTAGGTTTTAAGAATGCTGTTGAATTCTTTTCAGAAATTCGATTTTATATTGATGAACAATTAATTGATTATGCTCAAAATGATGCAATTAGAGAATCATTTGCTTATAATTCAATTAGACCAAAAAATGTTAAGAAAAATTCAATAAATTCACATTCTTTATGGGAAGATGTTCAGAATTTTTCATCAAATGTTTGTGGAGTTTATGTTCCATTAGTTGAATTAATTAATTCAAAGAAAGTTAAAGTTCAATTAGAATTAATAATTCCATTTACTGACCAATTAGCAATTCATTCTTGGCAATTGTATCCAAATAGAATTTTGGGAGAAATTGAAGAAGAAGTCAAAACGTCATTAGATGCTTTAGTTTGGTGTTTTGTTTCACCTAAGAATGTTTGTGAGAAAAAAAGAAAATTATGTTTAATTAATGATTGGGAAAATATGATTGAATTTCCTGATTTTATTCCATTTACTCAACATTTTACTCAAATTGGTAATTATGCAAAAATTATTCGTTCAATTGAAGAAATTTCAAAACCACATCAAGGAGAAGATGAATTGTCTTGGAATAAAAATTATGATAATTATATAACATCAAAATTAGGTCCACTCAAATATTCTGATGTAAAACAAAATCATTATAATTATTGGCAAGTTGGTTTTGCTAAATTAAATTGTGAAGGAGGTAGGATTCAAATAGCTCGTTCAAATTGTTGTGGTTTTGGATTGAAAAATGATGTTGAACAAAATTTAATGTCAACTTTTGAAGAACCTTTAATAATTCCAACTCAAGAAATTAAAAGAATTGTATTTGACCAAAGAGCTGAAAAAAATGGTTTTACTCATTTGGCAAAAACTTTACCTTTGAATAATGTTTCAAAGATTTCAATGATGTTTCCAAGACATTCAAATGATTGTACAGTTTTTCAAAATATAATGTATGAAAATTGTCAATTATTTGTTGGTCAAAGATTATATCCAGACACAATGTTTGAAACAACTTGGGACGGTAGATTTTTAAATTATCAATTAATGTCAAATCAATTAGATGGACCAATTGAAGCAACAGATGAATTTATTAATTCAATTTGTTTACCATTGAATGATTCAAAAAGAATATTTTCAGAAACAAATGACCCAAATACTGATAAACCCCCTGCTGGAGATAGATTAAATACAATCACAGATAATACAAGTTTTCAAATGAATTTTCAAATTGAAAGAGGAAATTGTGGTTATACTTTTGATGGTATTCAATCAAATGAAAATCCAATAATTATTCAATTTAAAGGACAACCAAGATTTCAAGGTGAAGATGATTCATATTATTATCCAGAAATCAAAGAAAAAGTTGACCATCAAAATGTTAAATTTGATATTGAAATAAATGAAGATATTCATCCACCTCCTCCAGAAATGTGGTTATCTCAAACAACTTATTGGGTTTGGTCAATTCAAGATGGTGTCAAATATTATCAATATGGAATTCCAAGTGGTTATAATTAAAAAAGGGTTTTTAAAAATAATTTTTTATTTTTTTTCTTCTATTTAAAAAAAATTAAATGACATTCCAAAACGTTCAATTGAAAAATTCAGGTAATGATGAAGGTGATATTTTGAATTTCTTTGATAATGAATTACGTTCATTAGTTCAGAAAAATGGTGGAGACCATACATTTTCATTTGTTTGTGAAGAATTCAGAGATAAAGACCCTCCAATGGCTTTAGGTTTGAAAACAAAAATGAGATTAACTCATTCTGCTCATACAATTAGTCAAATTGAAAAAGGTTTTATTAATATGAAAATTGAATTTAGAGTTAAATTTGATAAACCAATTGAGGAAACTGCATTTGTGAAAGATTATAACGATTTAAATCAAATTTTCATTGGATTTAAAGATGCTGTTGAATTATTCTCTGAAATTAGATTTTTCATTGATGGTCAATTAGTTGATTATGCTCAAACTGAAGCAATTCGAGAATCTTATGCATACAATGTCATCAGACCAAGAGATGTAAAGAAATCTGCACCTCATGCACATAGTTTGTGGGAAGATGTTTCAAATTATATGCCAAATGTTTGTGGAGTTTATGTACCTTTATCAAAATTCCAAGGAGGAAAATCCGTTAAAGTTCAATTTGAATTAGTTATTCCATTCACTGACCAATTAGTTTTACAAGCTTGGAGATTGTATCCAAATAGAATTTTGGGAGAAATTGAAGAAGAAGTTAAAACGTCATTAGAAGCTTTAGTTTGGTGTCAAGTTCCTCCAAAAGCAATTGCAGACGTTCAAAAATTCTGGGGATGTGATTTGACTGAAGAAGTCAAAAAGCAAGACGATATAGAGCAACAAGCACTCAATGTTGATGGTGATGCTGATTACACAGAAAAAGACCCCACAAAAATTCCAACGGTTCATGATGCTCCTCCTTTTGTACCAATCACAACCAATTTCACTCAACTTGGAAATCCTTCTCAAATTGTTGTAAGTGTTAAAGATTCTAACGGTGTTGAAGATTTGAGAGATAGACCGTTAGATAAAGTTCTTGGTTCTGGTGATTTTTTAACAGATAAATTAACGGTTTGGTCTTGTGAAGAAAGAACGTTATCAGTTGTTGCAAATTCAGGTCATATTTCAATGGCACGTACAAATTGTGCTGGTTTTGGTATCACACAAGAAGTAATTGAAGGTTTGATGTCATCTTTAGAAAATCCAATTATTATTCCTGCTCAAGAATTGACAAGACATATATTTGAAAATTCACCTTCAGCAAATGGTTTCTCAACTTTATCAAAATCAATTCCTTTACATAATGCTACAAATATTACAATGATGTTTCCAAGAAGTACGTTAGATTGTACAGTTTTTCAGAACATTATGTATGAAAAATGTCAATTATTTGTTAATAAGAAATTGTATCCAGATATGGAATTTGAAGACACATTTGGAGGTAGATTTGTTCAATATCAATTGATGGCAAATGAATTAGATGGTCCAATTGAAGCAACAGAAGAATATATGAGGTCAATTGATACACCTTTAAATGATGCTTTTCATAGATTCTATCAAGATGGTGAAGGAAATGGAGATTTGAAACCAAGAGGTCAAAGAAGAAGGTGGATTGGTACTGATAATACTAATTTTGGTATCAATTTTCAATTGGAAAGAGGGAATGCAGGTTATGTATTTGATGGAATTGATACAGGTACTCATTCAATTACTGTTCAATTCAAAGGAAGCCCAATTTATTCAAATGAATTAGATTCTTATTATAATCCAAGATTGGCATCAAATTATGATGGTAAAAAATTGACTTGGGATTTGAAAAATCATCATCCACCTGCTCCAGAAATGTGGATTTGTTCAGATACCTATTGGACTTGGTCAATTCAAGATGGTGTCAAATATTATCATTTAGGTATTCCAGAAGGATACAATTAAAAAAAAAATTGAGTATTTTTTTATTGAATATTTAAAATGACTAGACCAGTTGTCAATTTTACTCAACCAATTGAATATTATGAACCACCTACTAGAAAAACTTATTATCCAATTAGAGGTTGGAAAACGTTAGAAGAAATTCAAACTTTTTGGGGAAATAAAATTGAATTATTTCATCCACATTTCAATCCTGAATTAATTGATTTTAAAGTCATCACAAATCTTGATGATTTAACTCCAGAAGAAATGAAAAAGTTAAATAATTTAAGAGTATTAGTTGATTATTATAATAATAATTATCCTAAGAAAACTTTTCAATATGATTTGAATACTAAGAAATTTAAATTTAATTTTCCAAGTGCTTTTATTCAATCTAAACGTCAAAAATATGTTGTTTTTCAATATTGTAGAGCAACTTGTGATGGTTATATTGATGGAGAAACTGAAATTCATTGTGATTTTATACCAAGAGATGATTTTTGTGATGGATTGATTTGGTATGCAAATGTTGTTCCACCAGATGATAATAGAAAATATGAAATGATAAATACAAAAACTCATTTTCATATTTGGTTCACAAATGCAATTGGTCAAGTTATTTGTCCAGACAATTTTGTATTATTCTTGAAATTGATTTACTAAAAAGAACATTTTTTTATTTTTGTATTCAAATGACAGGTATCATTACTAAAGAAAATGCCACAAATTATGCTTTTTATAATACATCAATTTTAGGAGGAGGAGGTGGTTCAAGTGGTGGTGATAGTTCAATAAATGGAAATATTGTTTGTAATTCAATTTCAATTGATGAAGTTGCTAGATTTGATAAAACAAAACAATTAAAAGCTAGAATATTATCAGATTTGTATTGTGATAGCAATATTTTTATGAAAAATCCAGAATTTGATGAAACAAAAGAAGAATCAGAAGAAAATCCAAAATACTATTCAATTAATAATTTCACTAATAATATGAATGATTATGTTCAATATATTCATGATTTAAAAGAAAAGATTGAAATAACTGATAATAAAGAAGTATTATTGAATAAAAATATTCAAATTAATTCACCAGATGAAAAAACAATGAAAAATTGTTCATTAGATGAAGTTTCTAAACAACTTTCAATTTTGAAAACAATTAATGGTTTCAAAGATAATTTTGAAAGATATTTTGAATTTAAAGCAGGTGATTGTTATGTTAAACAACCATTATCATTTATCGGCAATTATTTCAGTGAAACAAAATATTGGACAACAAATAAAATTTGTTCTGTTTTGAGTGCAATTATTGATGAAAATTATAAAGAATTGAATAGAATTTATACACAAAGACAAAATTATTTAGACCGTAAAACAATTCCCAAAGAAACAAGAGATATTGAATTATTAGCTGATGATGAAGATGAGGTACCAAAATTGTTTAATGATTTTTATGAAAATGATTATTATTTAAATGAATTGATAACAAGTGCTTCTGAAGTTATTCAATATTTAGGTAAGAATTCAATTTTAAGTGAAGCTTTAAAAAGTAAGATTTCAAAAACTCCAATGAATTGGATGATTTTATATTCAATTGGTTATTCAACTTGGTATGAAAAATTTTCTTTAACAAAAATTGAAGAGAATAAATTATTATTTGAAATACCAGAAACTTATCAATACTCAAGATTTTTAATTTATGTTTTCGATTCAGAATTACATAGAATTGAAGATGATATTAGTCATGTTCAATATATCTTTGAAATATCAAAACTTGATAATAATTCTTATGAATTTCATTCAAATATTAATGCAATTATTATTGAAACAGAAGAAAATAATTTTAAAGTTAGAATTGAAAGTGATTCATTTCAAAATGAAATTAATGATTTAACTAGTAGATGTCAAATGTATTATACTTATGAAAATGATTCCACTTTTTCTGAATATTTTTCACAATTTGTTAAAAAAGATGAACTTGATTCATATTTCACAATTTCTCCAGGAATAAATAATTTTGATATTGAAAATAAATATATTTCTCATAAAACTGAAACAATAAATGGTCTTGAATGTAATTTATTAATTATTGATATTCCAGAAGAAAGAAAACAACAATTCTTAAATTATCATCGACCTATATTCAAAATTGTATTAAGAAAGAAAGTAATTTTTGATGAACAAGGTCATTATTTCAATGAATTTTATATTTCAACCAAAAATAATCAAATTCATTGTCCAGTTATAATTTATGACCAACTCAATAAATATTGTATTATAACTGATACAACTTCAATAGTTTCAAGGGCAATTGGTGATGCGGATGAATCTTTTTTATATAATACATTTTATATTGCTTTTGATAAAAGATTATCAATTGACCCTTACAAATTATATTTGAATGGTGAATTAGCAATTTATAATCAATTTGAACCAACAACTTTAAAAACCGATAATGCAATTAAATGTTCAATTATTGAAGCCGATAATGCATTGAAATTACATAAATCAGATAATTTATATTTATATAAGCCAGATATAATTACAGAAGATAATGAATATTATAAAATGGTTTTCAAAATTCCTTCAAATTATGAAATTCCAGATAAATTAGAATTTGTTTTCAAAGATTATTGTTTTTTAAATGAATGGTTTTTAAGATGGAATTCAATTGAGAATCAATGGGAAGGTATTAATTGTTTAGGTAAATTAACTGGAAAAATAATTTCAAAATTACAGAAAAATAATTCAAAACAAAATTCTGATGGTGCTCATGGTAGTTTCATTTTAATGAAAGATTGTGAATCAAATAGAAATTTGATTCCAAATAATGATAAAGGAATTTTTATGGATTTTATTGAAAATAGTTCAATTAAAACAAAAATTTGGTTTTCAAATAAAAAAGATAAATCAGAAGATGGTGATTTATATGATATTAAATGGGAATTTGATAAAAAATTGAATGGAGAAAGTTGTGAAGGTTATGATTTATTAAATTGTTATTTCTCTTTTGGAAATTTATCAAGTGGAAAATTTAATTATTTAAATTTAGCAAAAGTTGAATTAATTATTACACAAAATGGTTCATTAACTTCAAATACTTTAACTTTTATTAGTTTAGGAATTAGAAGAACAACTAAAAATGATAGAGCTTATATTGAATTAAAACCTCAATATGATTGTATTGAACAAGTTGCTTTTACTTGGAAAGATTCAAAAATTGAAAAAGGGAATAAAAATATTGAATTATATTTTAAGAAAAATTTAGTTCAACCAATTGAACAATTTGATTGGGATTCAAATACAAATCCATTTCAATATATTATTCAAAATCAATTCTATGAAATTTCACCAAGACCTGATGCTGCAACAACTTTATATACAGATTATAACATCACTAGTTCAAAAATAATAACAGCCGATAACATAACAACAATGAGAAGTGATTTAAATATGGTTTCAAATAATGTTGATGTTATTAATTTTGATATGGAAAGAGTTAAAAGAGATGTTGATATATTGAATTATGAAATGGCAATTCAAATTTTGAAAACTCAATATTTAGAACAAGAAGTCAATAAAGTCAAAATCCGTGCAAATGTTGCATTAGGTTTTGGAATTGCAGGAACTTTTTTAGGGGCAACAGGTTTATTATTGAATCCAAATGTTATTGATTTTGGAAATAGAGCTATTGACCAAATCAAAAAGACGGATATTTCAAATACAATTCAAAG
Organism: Tritrichomonas musculus; assembly: GCA_039105265.1. Taxonomy (NCBI): domain Eukaryota; phylum Parabasalia; order Tritrichomonadida; family Tritrichomonadidae; genus Tritrichomonas; species Tritrichomonas musculus. The sequence goes on along the minus strand of JAPFFF010000076.1, from coordinate 145,826 downwards.
ATGGATTTTTGGTGAACAAGATGATTTACAAGAACTTATATATATTCCAAAAGAACCAAATTCAGTACCACATCCACCTCTTCCAGGTGAAATTATTGACCCAAGCAATATTTTAATTGAATCTGGTGGAAGTGCTCAAAGATTGATTGGACAATCAAATCTTGACCGTTATATGGAAAATTTGAGATGGTTGGTCTCTCAAACATCTCTCCCAGAAAACTTCCCTTATCAAGACACTTGGATGGAGAGAATATGTAATTTATGTGGTAGAGTCATTGAGGAATTTCCAAATATAACTCTTCCTGAAGATTTTTTTGATTTGTATCAAATCGGAATTGTTGGACCAAATGTTAGAAGTGTTCAATTAGGAATCGAGGATAAAAATAAATTGAAACCTTTAATTGATTGGTGTGATTCAAAAAATGAAAATTTGTTAGATTCTTCAAAATTTGAAGATAATTGGATTAATCCTGAAAAAGCTTTACCATCAATTTCAGTTGTTTTAGAAATTTGTGAAAATTATCGTAATTCATTGAAATTCCCATTCAAAATGTTAGCTTATCAAATATTAGAAAATGATTATTTGACAAAACAAAATGATTTTGTTAAAAATTCAGAAATAGATTCAATTATTTCAAATAAAATAACTGAAATTCAACCTTCTGGTGAATCAAATTTCACAATTCAACCAGGAATAAATGATTTCTTTATTGAAAACAAATATATTTCTCATAAAAGTGAAACAATAAATGGTCTTGAATGTAATTTATTAGTTATTGATATTCCAAATAATAGAAAACAACAATTCTTATCTTTCAATAGACCAATATTCAAAATTGTTTTAAGAAAAAATGTCATTTATGATTCAAATGGTAAATATATTAAAGAATTTTATATTTCAACCAAAAATAATCAAATTTTATGTCCTGTTATAATTTATGACCAACTCAATAAATATTGTACAATTAATGATACAACTTTGATAGCTACAAGGTCAATTGATGATGCTGATGGAAACTCATTAGATGGTAAATTTTATATTGCTTTTGATAAAAGATTATCAATTATTCCTTACAATTTATATTTGAGTGGTGATTTAAGTATTTTAAATCAATTTGAACCAACTTGTTTAAAAACTGATAAAGCAATTAAATGTTCAATTATTGAAGCAGATAATGCATTGAAATTACACAAATCAGATGTTCATTATTTCTATAAACCTTCAATTATTACTGAAGATAATGAATTTTATAAAATGGTATTTTCAATTGAAGATTCTTATGAAATTCCAGATAAATTAGAATTTATTTTCAAAGAATCTTGTTTTGGTAATCAATGGTCTTTAACTTGGGATGGAACAAAATGGAATGGAAATAATAGAAAAGGTCATTTGAATGGAAAAGTAATTAATAAAATAAATTGGAGACCAACAGCTTCAAAAGAATTCAAAAATTGTTGTGGTTGTGCAGTTGTTGTTAAAATTTCTGATGAACATGTCAAAATAATTCAAAATAATGGAAAAGGTTTAATGGAAAGTTTGTTAACAAATTATGTTAATAACTGTTGGATTGAAATGAGTGATGGTACAAGACATAATGGTTCTAAATTTAATATGACATTTGAACATCAATTACCTGCTTGGTCATCAAATGGTGAAAGTAATTCAAATTGGTTGGGTTATCATGGTACTTATATTCCTTATTTTGTATTAGAAAATACGTCATCTTTAAGATTTGATTTAATTGAAAAAATTTATATTGATATTTATGTAGGTGAATCAAGTTCAGCAACAAGATTATCTTTCAAACCTGATGGTGTAAAACATGAAGAAAAAGGTAAAAAATATTTAGATATTGTTCCTGTTAATGATACAATTGAAATGATTAGTTATGATTGGGGTGATTCAAATATTGATACAACAAAGAAAGATATTGAATTATATCTCAAAAAAGAATTAACAAATTCAATTGATGAAGTTAATTGGGATTCAAAAACAAATGCATTCAAATATATAATTGACCAACAATTTTATGAAATATCACCTAATCCAAATGCTGCAACAACTTTGTATACTGATTTAATATAACTAGTTCAAAAATTATTACAGCAGATAACATAACAACAATGAGAAGTGATTTGAATGTTTTAACAAATAATTTTGATGTTGTTAGTTATGATGTTAAAGATATTACAGAAAAAGTTGATGTTTTGAATGCAGAAATGAGTGAAACAAAAAGAATTACAAAACATTTACAAGAAGATATTGATGAAACAAGAATGATTGCTGATGTTGCTTTAGCGGTTGGAGTTGCTTCAATGTGTACTCAAATTGGTTCAACAGGTATAAGTTTTATCACAAATACAGGAAAATCAATGCTTCAAAGTTGTGCTGCTGCACCACTTGAATATGAAATGACTACAACAAGTATTTCAATTTTACCTTCAATACCAGTTGGTTATTCTTTACGTTCACCTTCAATTGATTTAACTCCTTTGAAAAATTGGTATAATTCAGAATATCAACAAATTCCAGAAATTAAATATGAAGAATATCAAAATAATTCAACTACTGCAACATCTTTAATAACTACATTTGATATTTGTAATCATTTCAGACATTCAATGAAACCAGCATTCAAAATGTTAACAGAAAAAATTGAAGAAATTGATAATAATGATTATATTAAGAAAAGTGATTTAATTAGAAGTGATACAATTGATATCATAACTCATTATCAAGATGAACAAGCTGCGGTTTTATTTCAAGCAGAAGATGAATTAATAAATGGTATTTGTGTATTTAAATTATTTACCTCTGAAGGTCAAAAACAATTATATTTCAAAATTGAAGAAGGTGAAATAATTGAATATAAAGGTGTTGATACAACAACAACAATAGATGATATTACTCTTGATGGTAAAGAAAAATCAGAAGAATATAGAACAAAATATTTGTCAAAAATAAACAAAATTGATAAAAATGTTATTATAACAGGTGATAATCAAAATTATAAAATTGTTGGATGTATCATTGAAAAAAATACATTTATTCGAATTTTATTAGAGAAAACACCATCTGATATTGCTTATTTGTCAGATATTGAAGCATTAAATGAAAAAATAAATAGTTTAGCAGTTAATTCGCATACAAATGATGCCGTTATGACAGCTTCTTTAAATGATTTTCCAACAATTGATGAAGTTAATTCAGCATTAGAACAATTGAAAGAAACAATGATAGATAAAGAAAATTTGTATACTTCAGATAAAATTATTTTAGATTCAAAAGGATTTATATCTTTTGATACAACTTTAAATGATTCAAATGATGAAACAATTATGACTTCAAAATCAACATCAAAATTATTAAAAGCTATTAATAGTTATTTAAATAAGAAATTTGTTGATTTTTATGATGCAATTGATGACCATGATATTTGGATTTCAGAAGCTGAAGGAAAATATGCATTGAAAACAGATATATTATCAACAGAAAATATAACTCAAGAATTATCAATCGCTACAAAATTCGTAAATGGAACAACAAATGATGAGGATAAAAGAACTTATATCACAAATTTGGACAGTGATTTATGCAACATATTAAAGAAATCATCACTTTTTGTGAAAGGCTCTTGTAATAATGAAGATATTTCAGGAGAATATTTGTATGATGGTGAAGACGCAGAATATTTTCATTACAAAAAAGGTGAAAATACTTTTTCTCTATCCTTTTTCTATTACGGTGGAACATTCAAATATAATGATAACTATGTTGTCGATTTAGAATCAGTAAGCTGTTCATACAAACCTGAAGTTTATGACGAATATTGTATTCCAAATATGAATCTCATAAAAAACAATTATGCATTGAAAAGTGATATTCCACTTGTTGTTCAATCTGATGAAACTGAATGTGATGCAACAGCAGCTGTTCCATCATTAGATTATGTTGTAAATACATATCAGACAATATTTGAAAGTAATCTAATTGATAAAAAAGCTAATTTACTTGAAAAACAACTAACAGCTATTGATAACAAATTCTCAAATTATGCATTGAAAAGTGAAACAGATACAAAATTAACTCAATTGGATAATTATTATGATAGTCTTGTTGAACAATTGGATTCAACTTATTATGATAAGGTAGATTGTGATGAAAAATTTGCATTGAAGTCAAACGTTATAACAGAAGAACAACTAATAAAAAAATGTGCAATTGATTGCGGTCCATTTTCGGAGGGTGCTGATATATCAATTCATCTTCTAAAAATTATAAATAACACAATTCAACTGGAATACGTAGTTGGTAATAATGCAGAAAGAAATGAAATAAGGATATTATTTTATGATACAGCTGCAAATCCCCATAACATAGTAATATTATTATATCAAAGAACTATATATTTTGATAATTTTCAATATTCAGCGTATTATGAAGAAATTCTTGATTTATCATCAGGAAGACCACTTACATATCGTGTCCCAATGGCTGGATATAATTGGACAACTACTCAAGAATTATTAGATGCTAGACAAATATATTCAAGACAAATCATGGTACCAGGATATTTAGCAAAATTCAAGGCTGCTATTTACGGTACGCAATCAAACACAACAATCACACATTATGCTCCAATTGAAGATATTATTGATGATTTTGAAATAGGAAAACCAGTATTTATTACAGGAAAAGTTTATAAAAGGATTGATAATCAATGGATTGAATCAATAGAAAAAGATTCAACAGATTGTATTTGTTCAGTGAAAACAACTGGTATTTGGAAAGAATTTATTGGAATTTGTGTTCGAATTGACGAAAGAAATAATTCAATTACTTTTGCAAGTCATGGTGATTATTTGGTTAAAGTTGATGATTCGTCTTCATTTGAAATTGGTGATGAAATTTATATTGATGAAGATAATCAATTCAAAGTTCTTGATGAAGAAACTCCAATAACATCAAAAATAAGACGTTTAACAATTGGAATAATTACTTCAAAAATTAATAATAATATTGTTAGTGTATTCAAAGAGTAAAAATAAACTATTTATTTTGATTGTCTTCTTTGAATTTTCTTAGTTCTTCCAATTCATTTTTCTTTCGAATTCTATATTCGCGTTGTTGTTTTCTTCTAGCTTCTTTTCTTTCGTCATCATTTTGATATATATTTTTGCGACCTCTTTTTGAAGACATTTTTTGTAAAAATAAAAAAATTTATATTTTTTTAAATGAAAGCATCATCATCAAGGTCATCTTGTTTGAATTCAATTTGAACTTGTTTTCTTATTTTTTCATTATTCTTTTTATTTGTAGATTCAGTTAAATATGATGGATAATAATAATTATCTTTATAATTCATTTGAATAAAATCAATACATAAAACGTACATCACTCCATTTTTCTTAGATAATGTTCTTTTCTTATTTTCTTTGAAACTAACAATTATTTCATTTCCAAATAATTCTTTAATTTGATTATAATTCAGATATTTATTAGTTGTACCAGTTAATTGAATAAATAACGGTTTCATACATAATCCGTCAAAATTATTATGAAAAACATCATCTCCTTCAAAATAACAAACACATTGACTAAAATCTTTACAACTTAATTTTTCTTTTAAGAAATCAATTAATTTGTTAGTTGAATAGAAATTTGTTTTTGTTTCTGTTTCCATTGGATATTTTTTAGAGTGATAAAAAAATTAAAAAAATTTTTAAACAACACAATATTTGAGACAAAGATGATAAACGTTAACTAATTCATTCCATTCTTTATTATAAACATTTTTGAAATCCATAACAACTTCACCATTTTCTTTAATTATTTTAATTGCATCAATTTTTCTGATAGGATTAGTTTTAGCAGAACAACATCCAAGGTCTTCATCTGGAAATACAATAACATCTTCACATTTTAACATATTTTTAATAATTTCTTGTAAAGAATTGAGAGAAACGATAATACATTTCTTTGAAATTAAATTAGTTATCAAAGTTTTATCGTTTTCTAACAAAATTTGAGCATAAGTTTCTAATATTAAATTTCTAACATCTTTGAATTTTTCTTCTTTTTCTTCATTTAATTCAACGTCTCTAGTTATCACAATTTCTTCTTTTCCATCATCACGTTTATTAATTATTATATTATTAGTCAAATTATTAGTAGATTGACTGGCAGCTGATGGTTCTAAAGAAATATTTGCATTGATACCAGTAGTATTATTTCTTTTCTTAATCATTTTTTATTTTAATATTCAATAAAAAATATCAATTTAAAAAAAGAATTGCTTAATTTTCACCTATATAGCGGTTTTCAGGACAATTGGTTTTGAGAATTTGATAAAAATAGGTCAAATGACCCACTTTTTAAGTAAAAATACGAATTTTGAAGGTCATTTAGTACTTTATATAGCGGTTTTCAGGACGAGTATAAAATAGGAGGTCAAATGGTTCACTTTTTAATGAATTTCTTGAAATAAAAGGTCTTAAAAAGGTCAATTTCAATTCAAAAAACCTTGAAATAATTAAATGAAATCTATCAAAAAGTTCTCCAAATGGTCAAAATTTTCAAAAAAATGGTCATTTGGTCTTGTTTTTATTGAAAAAGTGGTCGTTTAGAACGAAAAATAGGTCAAATTGTCCTGAAAAGTGGTCGTTTAGAGCACTTTTCAGGACAATTTATTAACTACTTATTTATGAACTATAATTAATATTTTATTTTATTATTATATGTAATCTATCTAATGGTGCAAAAGTTATAAAAATTCATTGGTGGCCCACCTATAAAAAAAAAAAAAAAAAAAAAACAAGAAAACTAACGCGCGATATAATCATAAATCATTTAATAAACTATAATCATTGAACATACATAAATGTTTTTTTGTATTTTGAAATTCAATTAATAATTTATATCATTTAATGACAACTTTTTGAGCTTTGCTCAAAAAGTTGTCATTCTTGAGATCTATTAGGTATAATATTTCATTTGTTTTCTTCATGGAAGTTGATTTATGTAAGTTTTGAAAAGAAATCAAATTTGAAAATAATAAAGGGCCACTTTTTGAGCTTCGCTCAAAAAGTGTCCAAGCATAAGATTCATTTCGGTTATGTAATAACTTGGTTATAGCTGGTTTTGATGTTTGAATATCTTATTTGAGGAAATTGCAAGAAACGCCACTTTTTGAGCTTCGCTCAAAAAGTGTCTATGCTTTGGATGATAATGGCGTAATAATATTTTTTTCTTTCAAGAACATTGTTCTATTTTAAGCAAGTATTCTATAAAAACAAACGATTAAAATAAATAGAAAAATAATTGAGGGCCAATTTGGTTTCTCTTGTCATAAACATTTTGCATCAAAAAGTTATTTTATTTTTTATCTTTAAGAAAAAGTTATGTTTTATTTTTTGCGCCAAGAAAAAGTTCATGATTATTTTTCACTCTATCAAATTGTGGAAACTTTTTGACCGAAAAAAAATCAAAATAAACAAAAAAAAATTAAATATAGGGGCTACAACGATAAGAATTTGTCAAAAAATTGAAAGAAAAATTAAATATCTGATGAATTTATTAATAAAGGTAACAAATATCATCTATATATATTCACAAATATAAATTATTGCTCAATTTTTTAAAATATCTGTTAGCAGTGGAGATATCACTTTTTGAAATTGAGAAGGTTTGTTTAATTTTTTTGAAAAAATTAAAAAAAAATGGTACGTTTATCTTTTTATATAAAGATCCAAAAAGATCAATTCCGAACTTTAGATTATATTTAATACCCAAATTGTTATAAATTACATCAAATTCAACCAGATACAACATCTTTTATGCATCGATAATAGATTAAAATTTCTCAAATAATTGATATAACTTGGTATATTTTGAATTTCAAGCTATTCATGATTGATATTTGCAAAAAACTATTTTTTTAAGTAAATGATATTTAAAGTATAGTATAAAAAAAAACAGAAAACCATAAATATTAATATTTTAAATTATGATAGAAATCAAACAAACCTTGTGAAATTAAAAAAGTGATATTTCGACTGCCTATAGATATTTCTTAAAAAAAAATTTATAGAAATAACATAATTAATATTTATAAAAAATATTTGTATTTATTATTAAAATTGGTTAGAGTAAAAAAACAACTTTTTTTTCCTATCGTTGTAAACCCTATAATTAAATATACTATATGAAAAAAAAAAAAAAAAAAAAAAAAAAAACATCAAAATTTTTGGTTCAAAATCCACTCTTTAATCCCTTAATTATTTTACCTTAAGATGCTTGTTTTTATGAAATAATTTAATTGATAAATAGAAATACAACTTTGAAATTAATAATATTGAAAGTAAAAATTTAATTGTTCAAAATTGTAAAGTGTTCTTCATTGAAATTGGTATCATGATCAACTGTGAATCTAAACAACTGATATCCGATAATTCTGAATTTTCTGAAATCTCAATTATCAGTAAATCATAAGAACGCGCAAAAGCATTTTCATCAATTTTTGACACATTTTTTGGAATGACAATGCTCTTCAAATTCGTCATATCGAACACGTATGGCTCGAATTCCTTTAATTTCGAATCATCTTCAAAATCTATGATTTTCAATTTGCAATTAAAAGCAGCCTTTGCAATACGTGATACGCTTGAAGGAATGTAAATTCTTTCCAAATTACAATCTTCGAATGATCCATTATCAATCAATTCAAGTTGAGAATTTGGTTCAAAATCGACACTAAGAAGTCGATCACATTCAGTGAATGCAAAAGAAGCAATTTTTTTAACAAATGAAGGAATAATTGCAAAACGAATATCACGGCGTGCAAAATAAAGAACATCAAAATTGTCTCTTTTCAAATCTGATTTTCCAATAATGAATTTGTTATCGTAATAACAAATGTTTTTTGATCGATTTTGAATGATTTTTATGTTGTTCAAATTAGAAGCTCCTTTGCACCAACTTTTTTTAAAATCACAAACAGATGAGGGAAGAGTAATGATCTTTAATGACGAATCCATAAAAGCAAAATCATGAATTGTTCTCAATTTTGAATGAATTGAAAATTCGACTTTTTCAATACTATCACAATCATTGAATGAATATTGGCCAATTTCAGCAACATTTGAAGGAATGTCAACTTTTTGCAATGATGACATTGAAAACGCGTTATCGTCAATTATTTGGAGAGATGAATTTTCTGAAAATTCAACGGTTTGGAGTTGAGTGCAGTAATTGAATGCATAAGGTGAAATTCGTTTTATAAATGAAGGAATGTTAGCGGTTTCAATATCGCGACGTGCAAAAAGAAGAAGATCATAATTGTCACTTTTTTGATCAGATTTTCCAATAATGAATTTATCATCATAATAACAAATATTCTTTGTTTCATTTTGAATGATTCTTATATTTGCCAATTTCATGGTTTCCTTGCACCATCCACTCTTTAACGAAACGATGCTCGATGGAATAGCAATACTTTTCACACCTGAATTAGCAAACGCATTATGACAAATGATTTTCAAATTTGAGTTTTCCAGAAAACCGACGCTTTCAAGCTGCTTGCAATAATCAAAAGCACCTGTATCAATCATAACAACACTCGATGGAATGGTAATCCTCGTTATCGATGTGAACATGAATGCATAACAACCAATAACTTGGAGAGATGAATTTTCTGAAAATTCAACGGTTTGGAGTTGAGTGCAGTAATTGAATGCATAAGGTGAAATTCGTTTTATAAATGAAGGAATGTTAGCGGTTTCAATATCGCGACGTGCAAAAAGAAGAAGATCATAATTGTCACTTTTTTGATCAGATTTTCCAATAATGAATTTATCATCATAATAACAAATATTTTTTGTTTCGTTTTCAATGATTTTGATTTTGGTTAATTTGAATGTTTTGTCGCACCATCTTTCTTCAAAAGAAACAACACTCGACGGAATGGTAAGACTTTCAATTGTTGCCATACAAAAAGCATCCTTTCCAATTGAAACGAGCTTTGAATTTTCCATAAATTCAACACTTTTTATATCACAATTGTAAAACGCACCTTCGCCAATATGAGTGACACTTGAAGGAATCTTTAAAGATTGAATTTTTAAATCGAAAAATGCAAATCTGTCAATTACTTGAATTAATGAATCTTCTGAAAAGTTAATCGTCTTCGGTTTATTCATGCTTTTAAAAAAGCCAATCATAATTTTTGTCACAATGAATTCTTCGTTTTCATACGTGACACTTTTTGGAATAAAAATATCATCACTCGTTTGACAATCGTTATTATATGTAACATTTGCGGTTTTGTCTTCATATTTCAAATAAAACCGTAAATAACCGTCGTTAACCGTTTTTTTAGTGAATAATGAAAATAAATTGTTTCTTTTTGCATAATTAATTCTTAGTTTTGCGTTGTCAAGTATAGGTGGCAACCTCGTACTGGGATTTTGCAAATTAAGGCGAATTATTTGATGATATTCAGCGGTTAATTCATCAAATTCTTTGATTTTTTGCTTTTTTTCTTGTAAAAGTTGGTTTTTAAATTGTAATAAAGAAGAAATGTCATGGTCTGGCAATTTTTTCCGAAATATTTGTATTATATTTTTCATTTTATCAAATTCTTCACTTAAAGTTTCATATTCAGATAGATTATCTGCACATATATAAGGCAACTCACTGTTCACCCAATGATTGATGAATGAATCTAAAGTATCAGTGCTGACAATAGATTTAATATCATATTTCCCATTTGTCATCAAATGCTTGTATATTTCAGGTTTAACATCAATTAGGCGTGGGAAATTTTTTGGAATTGGGAACTCTTTAGCATTCATTGATAAAATTAAAACATTTTGGTTTTGCATGTTGTTGATTGTAGAAAGTGAAGAAATTTGGAAAGGATGTAAAAGGTCAAATTTTTCTCCATAATTACAAATAATTTTCAATGGATGTTGATTATCCCTTTGATTTATGACCAAACCAAAAAATATAATTGCAAATACCAAAATATAATGCATCTTTTTATATTTTTACATTAGTGGGGAAAATTTATCTAAAAATAGAAAATAATGCTTTAATTAATATAATATTTCCAATTGATATTACCATATTTTATTCAAATAACTATACAAGTTATTTCATAAATAATTATTTATCTCTTCCCGAGAGGCAAATAGTATCTTGGGGCAGGAATTTTTTCATTCATATCTAAAAACAGCTCGAGGTATTTTTTTTTTAAAAGAATAATTTTTGTTGAAAAAGTTAATGGACAAGTCAATTCAGTTAATGAAAATATACAGCATGATATAAATACAGATATTAGTGTATAGTTGTTTGAGTCGAATAAAATGTTTTCGGGTTTAATATCACAATGAATGATGTCTTTTTCTTTCTTGCATTTCATTGCAAGTAAAATAATATATATTACTTCGATTTCTTGTTTATTATAATAAATACATTTGAAAATAAAAATAAAAAATAGACAATCTAAAATTTAACCTGTTTTTTTAATAATAAAACTTCAATTTATACCAAATTTAAACACAATCTTTAAACTTGATATTTTGAATTAATCTTTCTAACATCGAGTTGAATTTGATCTTCAAGGATTGTTTGATTATCATTTAAGACTTGTTTAGGATTATCCATTTCATACAAATTGTTGATGATATTGAAAAACTCATCTTTTAAGAAATTTGTATGAGACGATTCAACTTCAGAAATCGGCGACTTTTCATTGATGACTTTTTCGAGGTAAGCCAAGTTATTTTCAGAACTAGAATGGAGCTCCAACTTGATCAATCTTTGATTTTTCTTGGTAATGAGATGTCTAATTTTATTCAAATTTGAGTTGCATTCATCAATGAATTCCGAATCGATAAACGGACAATATTTTTCAATTTCATTATTCAAATTTGACAAAATGACAAACTCGCTAGATTGTCCACAATCGACCTCAATCAACTGATTAAATCTCTCATCAATAACTTTCTTTAATTCATTTTTCCAATCATCTTTACTCTTCAAGTTAACGTACAATGTTCCGATGTTTGCCAAAGGGAACAAATTGAATGAATTCAAAGTCTGGTCAAAGTCATTTGGCACTTTTGATGCAAATTTAATTAAACTAGAAAGAAAGCCTCTATAAGTTATTGGTTCGAAAATATTGATATGATGAACATTGACGAATTCACTGTCAATTTTTCTCTTGATATATTTAATGAAATCGCTTTCATCAGGCTTGGCTATATCGCCTTTAATTGTATCGTCGTTGAGGAGAATGATATAATTAGACTTCTTCTTCCAAATATTAAAATCAGCTTTTTCCAAAGCAATGTTCATTTCAAAGTTCTCATTCAATTTTTTCGGAGGATCATTCAATTTTTCTGTTGCTGAATTTTCATAAGAACTCTTGATGTTGTTTATTTCTTTTATTAAATCAAGCTGCTCAAGGCAGTGTTCTTTATTCAAGACAACAACTTCAATATCGCAGATGATTGATAAGAAATAATATATTTTGAATATAATAGCTTTTATACCTTCATGCTTTTTCAAGCTTTTCGGAATGTGAAGAAGTAAGAAGACTGGATTCACTTTTTCACTTTCTTTTTCTTCAGAAAAAGTTAAATTGAAATGCAATAAAGACAGTTCTTTGTCACTTATCGCATAGATGTAGATGTTGTCATCGTCAAGATCAGGATAGATCGATTTGATGAACTTGGAATTGATAGTAATAATGTCTTTTTCATAAGAGTTCGAAAAAAAAACAAGCGGAGTCTTGGTGTTTGCATATTGCTTGTCTTCGATGAACTCTTTCACTTTGTTTGAATCAAGTTGCCACTGCTTCAAATCGTCGTCATAATAGAAGAACTTGTAAAGCTTCGATCTAGCATTTTCTATTGGAACTTCAGTGAATAGCTTCCTAGGCGTTTCAATTGAATAGTTTATGATGCTGATGTTGCTGTGGAAGTTGATGATCTCGTCAAACCAGAGTCTTTGTGCTCTTATATTCTTTTTGGACTGACACAAGACTCCTCTATCGATGAAAGTGAAATTATCGATAGGATTCCAGAATGATTCGGCTGACTTTCCTTCACCGACCAACTTTTTGAGAAGTTCAGAATTTTTATTTTTTCTTTGAATGAAAGTTTCAACACCAGCACTTTCATCAGCATTTGCATTCGATGCTGTTGCTGTGTTGGTCTTGTACTTGCTTTTAATTGTGTTTACGAGATTTGTGAAGGATGGGACTTTCAATTTTTTAATTTTTCTTTCAGCTCTCAAAAAGTTTTCATGTAAACGATAGGAGGAACTTTTTGTATCAAGGACATTGAAAATGAACTGGAGCTGGTAATAGACGATATCTGGCACTTTTTTGGAGAATTTCTTTAAGTAGGATTCATTAATTATTTGTGTCACGTTGTTTTTCTTGAAGTAAGCTTCATCCTTCTTGCTTCTGTCTATCTGATAGTGTGTATCGTTAGTGTTAACAAAATTGACAAGTGCAAGATAAGTGTCCCACTTTAATAACAGCTTTCTATCGTCGTACGGTATCTTATTTTTATCGATATTTTTGATGTACATCAAGTAGAAGGCATCGTCTCTTTCGATATTGCCAAACAGTATTGTTGTACATCTTTCAAACAATTTATTTTTACTTGCCTTCAAAAAGTAGGTGTCTAAAAAATTTGTATAAAACAAAATTGATGATTGAAGGCGAAATTTTTCATCGTTAAGATTAAATCTTAACAATTTAAAAATAGGTTGATTAGGTTTTCTTGTTTCTCCGAGATATTGAATGACTTCTTTGACTTTTTCATTGCCAGCATTTTCAATGATGTTGTTGATCGTTTTTAAGTCAATTTCATCATTCAAAAAAATTCTCACAAATTTGGGAAGATGGTCTTTTTCAATGCTTTGAATCATCGTTGAAAAGTGGATGTTGTCACTTTCGCCAATTGCATTAATTACGCGCAAAAGGGCAGACTCATCAATTTTCTCAAAATCATCTTCATCGTCACTGTCAGAATCAGAAAAATTGACAACTTTTTCAATTGAATTTTTTTCTTCTATTTCGTTTTCGTTTTCTTCGCTTTTTTGGTCATTGTTTCCTATGAGTTTGTCGATTTTGTTCGAGAAATAATCAAATATAATCTCTATCTGTATGAAAAAAGTAAATTGATTCTGTATTTCTAAAGATGATTTGTTAATAACGAGCGGAACTTTTGCTTTTGTAAAAATCTTTGACATTAAATCGTCAAAAGTATCAGCTTCTTCATCAAGCTTGACATCATTATCTGTAAGAACATTAAGTAATGCTAAAATGCATTTTTTATCGAGTAATTCGCTTTTTTTCGAAAATTGAATTCCTAATGATCGAACTATTAAATTACATTTGTTAATAATGTCTTGATAATTGATTTTAAAACATTGCTTGGTAAGAATTAATGCTATCAAATTAGCTTTATCGCGCTCTGTATTAAACGAAGGAGAAATTTTGGCTATATCTAAATTGTTTTTGAATAAATATTGAACGGCTAGAGTATTATTAACTTTTTGATGATAGATTGTTTTCGGATTTGAATTGATGCTTGGAATTGAATCTATATTAAAAACCAAGGCGATAAATTGAGGGAAGGTAATTCCATTATCAAAAATAGAATCAAAGGTCTCGACCTTTGTTGCATTATTCCGCTTTTTAAACAAGTAATTAACGATTTTTAATATAGGATCCATTTTTTTTTGATAAATAAATGATTTGAATTAAGATTATTTTATTTATATATAAATAATAATATCTTTATAAATATATTTTTTATGCTTCATATACCAATTTAATTTTATATTTACATTTATAATAAATATAAAATTTTTATTTTTCTTAAATTTTATACAAAAACCATTATAAAATTATTATTCGAAAATTTACAATATCAGAAAAACCCGTTACAAATGTGAAATTCTTATTTTATATTTTTCTCTGGAGAATTAAATAATAATATCATTAATAAAGGTAAATTTATTAATATATTATTATATTATAATTTTATAATATTTTTAATATTTGTAAAAATCAATTTATATGAAGTTAAAACCAAATTGAAAAAATCCTATATTTTTTATTTCTTTTAATATTAATCTTCTCAAATAACAATAATAATCTTCTCAAAACAGGTAAAAACCTTATGATATATACAAATTAAAAAAAAACTCAAAAATTGAAAGTCTAAAAATTCTATTCTTTGTAAGATTTAAAACAGTTTGGCATTTTTGGTTTTGAAATTTATTTATAAAGATTCATTATTCATCTATAATTTGTCTTTTGATGACAATAATCAAGAGTATCTACTGATGCTTTTAACTTTATTGTAATGAGCATAATAAAATGTATATTTTAAGTAATAATATGAATGATTATTTACTAAAGATCTATTCCCGAAAAATTGAGAGGGGAAAATCCCGCCCGAAAGTAAAAAAAATTATCCCGGGAATAGATCAAATTGAATAGGAAATGAAAAAAAGGAAAAAAATCATAAAAATAATTGACCAAAATATCATTGAAAATTTAAAAATTTTGTTTATAAAAATATATAAATCAATTGAAAATATTCAATAATAATATTAATAAAAATAACTTTTTCTTAACATCAGTGTATATTTATAAATACAAAAAGTTATCTTTTTTCTGAAAATCCAGGGATCCCGAACTATTTATAGAATCAAAAAGTTTAACTTTTTCTTAAAAAATTGAATACTTCCCGAATCCCTAAATCCAGGGATTTCGGGACTTAGAAAAAGTCAAACTTTTTGATTTAACTTTTGGTCTGAGAAATCCCAAAATAGAAAATTAATGCAATGTGACACTTTATTATATTTCATGAGGTATAAATCATACCAAAAACTCGCATTATGACCTCTTTATTTAATTGCAATCTATACCTTAATATGATCTTAATCTATAACTATATTAAATATCAATTCCAGATTAATCGAATATACAAGTTAATTTAATCTAAATCTATCGCGAGCTACACATCATAACTTCTTTGTTTAATTGTAGCCTACTAGGCAATTTAATTTAAACCTATCTCTATAATTATTTAGTTCAATTAAAATTTCATTTTTGACTAATCAAGTTTTTTACGCTCAGCAAATCACAATTTTAAGCTATATCGATTATAAAATGCATGTTAATTTAATCCAAATATACAAACTTTTTCGTTTGCTTTTTCGATTAATAAATTACAGTTTTAATTCTTGCTCAACTTCAATTGCAAACGCAATAATATTAGTAGTTAAGCTAATAATTAACAGATTTTTGAAAATCTGAAGAACAAAGTTAAAAATGTAATAAACATATTAAATTTTTGATATTATTTTTATCTTTTTTCACTATTTTTGTCTTATATATTAGTTAAAATTGAATTAATATGATTTTGCCTTTAAACAATGATAAAAATATTAAAATTAATTACAAATTTCATAATTTTGTAAAACCACAAGATTCAATTAGCATCAAGATTCATTAAAAATCGTTTCAATAAACATATACATGAAATATTACTATTTCAAAGCCATTATTAATTAAATATATTTAATCAATTATAAAAGCATAACCGTTCCTAGCAGCTTTATAATTTGTCCATGACGATCAACATTTTAAAATTTTGGACTATTACACTATTCATGTTTTCGAATTTAAGAAATCATTCATCTTCGATTACTAAAAAAAAAAAAAAAAAAAAAAAAAAAAAAAGCAAATATTTGGCCTTTTTTGATCGTTATAACCGTCATATCCCGAAATCCCGCCCAAGAGGGGCCAAATTTTTTCGGGAATAGATCTTTATTATTTACACTTGTATGGTTACTGAAAATAAAATTTAAGTAATTTGTAATAATTTTCATTAATGGAAGAATGAAAGTAATTCTTTTTGAAAAATATATTATAAGATTCAACAGACTATGAATTCTATTATGAATTAATTTATATTATATATTCGTATCATTTTTATAATATAAATTAATTATTTGAAAAAGTTTGTTTCTCCTTGCATTAGCATTTCATTACATGGCTTTGGAGAGAAGACATATCTTTTGCCATCGAAGCAATGAAAGCCATTAAATTTGTCGGATGATCTTAAATTATTTTGATAAAAGTTAAATAAAACATAAAAGTCATCATTTGAAGGGGAAGGATTAACAGCAGAAAAATCAGAGAACATTGTGTTTCCAAAGATGAATCCAGGCTCATACGTATCGACACCGATTTAATCGCTCAAAGTGTGGGAAACATCATAATACGGTAAAGGCAAACGATGCCTATTTAATAACTTTTTAACGCCAGGCAACAACAAAAACAATTCATGTGGCTGAGGCAAATCATTACCAAAAGTTATGTGGTCGGATAAAACAGCCAAGAAAGTCGTCTCATCCATTTTCAATTCAAAGAATTTTTTCAATAAACCTTTGAATTTGTTGATCAACGCAATCACCACATTTCTTCCAACTTGTCTGATTTTTATTTCTCGGAGTGGACCAGCTCTTTGGCTCATAAGGCTTGTGAGTGTCATGACAAAAAAACACTTATTAAAAAATCAAATAATTTTAGATCTGAATTTGATTGGAAGGCAAGATTGTATCCTTTTCGCCACGCGCCAGTCTTTCAATCCCTGGATTGTCTCTGGTCCAATGATGCCAAAGAAAAGCTCATAACCGTTTGGTTTTAGATAGTCAGATAGGCAAGGATACTTTTTCAAATATTCGACACTTTCTCTCCTACGAAATGAAGCACTGACACTTGTCACTATTTGAGGAAAGCCACACTGAATTAATATTGAACCTGTGGAGCTCCACGTTTAGTATGGTGTCGATGTAATTGATGAAAGAAAATTGGTAATGTTGGAATTAATTATATAAATAAGGCATTGATGATGGAACAATCATTTGGTTTACTACTGATTCCAATTGCATTATGAATAAATTCTTTCTCTTTTTCTTTAGTTGTTCTTGGTTTAATTTTAAATATGATGTTTCAAGAATATCAGGATTTTTATTATCAATAGGTTCCTTAAAAGATAGTACTTTTAGATTGGCAGATAATGCATATTTAAGTTTTATGCTGACCTTTAAAATCTTTAATTAGATTGAGTAAGAAAAAAAAAAGAGAAATTAACAAAAGCGATCCAAATAATTAATAATTAATAAGTGGCATTCTCAATGTATATCAAGTATTTGTTGTATTCTAATATATATATTTTCCTATATATTATGTACATAGATATCTATGTATATTAAATCTGGCTTTAATTATATATAATATAAATTCTAAAATATATTTTTATATTTATTTTGTTATATATACATTTTTTTCAAAAGATAAATTTATTTCGATTTTCACCTCAACCTTTGTTTTAATTTTATAGAATTTATTTTTATCGGCAATCAAAAGTTTTAATAATTTAACAATTTTTCAAAATATAAAATTTTTATTTTCAGAAATAATTCAAAAGAAGTTTCATAATTTTCAGAATTATTCAAATATAATTAAAAATAAAAAAAGATAAAAAATCATTTTATTTTATAACCCGTGAAATGACTGGCACTGAAATATTAAAAACAATATATAATCCTGATTTATTCCCATATGCTTTGGCCCAAGATAAATCTTTGATTACCGAAACAGATCTTAACATAACCGATACAGATATTACTTTCTTCAGAGAAAAATGCCAAAAAATAGATCTTGATATCCCTAAATTTAAGAAAGCATTAACTCAAATGTTAGATCAGCCTGATGAACTCTTAAGTGCAAGAACAGTGGCACTTATTTTTATGCTAAAAAATGTTATCGATGTTTCACAACTTTTCTCAATTATTCTCGAAAAATTTAGTTTTAATAGAATGTTCTTTGAAGAATTAAAGAGTCATCAAAAACTTATGCTTAATGTTGTTGAAGAGATCCGTGATCTTCTTAAATCAAATGCATTTAACAGAGAAGATATTTTCCCAATAGTTAATTCACTTTATTTGTCAAATGAAGATTCTCCAAATCCTCTTTCAATCGAAGAAATGAAAATGATTGAACCAAAGGAGGTTAATGAAAAACAAAAGAAGCTTATACTGAAAAAATTCCCAATAATTTTACCATTTGATATGAAATACGGAAAATATTTAAATGGTGAACAGCCAACATCTAGTGCTGTTTTTTCAGTCAACAGATATGACGTTCTTCAAACAGTTTGGACCATGGATACATTGTCCTATACAAATATTAGATTTAGCGTAGTTTTTTCGGATGAAGATGATATATTGGATACAGGAGATCTTACCAAAGAATTCATTGATATTGCTTTTTCAAAAATTGTTGAGCCACAAACAGATTTATTTGTTTTACATAATGGACATTATTGGTTCAAATATCACCAGCATATGACCAGCGAAATTCTCAAGCATTATCAATGTGTTGGAACATTACTTGCATTAGCCCTCTTGAACAGGTTAACGATACCAATCCATTTCCCACGTTTTTTTTACAAGAAACTCCTCTATAAGCAAATTACACTTGGCGATTTGGCCCTCTTTGATCCTCAACTATATTCATCATGCAAGGCCATCGATAGTTTAACGGTTTCTGGCAAAATACCAATCGATTTCATTTACATTGATCCTGTAGAGAATTACGGAATTGATCTAACTGATTTCAAAAATATAACGGACGATAAAAACTTTAAGCCTAAAAAAGTCGTTAATGAAAACAAAGGTGAATTTATTGACCATCTATTATTATGGATTTTTGATAGATCTTGCTCAAAGGAATTTAAAGCATTCGAAGAAGGTTTCAATAGAGTTACTAGAAGTGAAATGCTCTTCAAAGATTTCAGTCTTGGCGAATTGGATGAAATTGTAAGCGGCAAAATCCTCTTCAATTGGAATGACTTCATTAAGAGCGCAAAATACGATAAGCCATTCAATGCTGATGCACGTCCTGTTCGCTGGTTCTGGAAGTTCTTCAAGGAATCTGATGAAAATACAAAATTCAGAATTTTGAAATTTATAACAGGATCAACTGCAATTCCTCAAGGCGGAATCAAAAATATCGAAATATCAATTAGAAAGGCTGACGAGGATATGACCATCCCTGTTGCTGTTAAAGATGAACACGCAATTTATATTCCAACATTCCATACATATGATGACCTCGTAGAGAAGTTTGAAGAACAATTAAATCGTAATTAGAAGCAACATTTAGAATATACATTTTATATTATAGAATATAGATTTTAAATAAAAGATATTAATGAAATATAATATTATATTTTTTATAATGAAATATCATGCATTAACATAGATATTGCCTTTATTTGAAAATCAAACTGAACTTAACAAATATAAAAAAGTATAATCTCGACCTCTGTGGATTCATCCAAAATTATCCTTTTATATGTCATAGAGAAAACTTTGAATGTGTCATCATAAATAAAATTATAAGAAAATGAAAACAGTAACTCAATATTTAAAAGTTATATCAGTAACTTAAACAAGAAATTGGAACGATATCATCTAATGATGACACAATTATATTAAACCTCAATCATGCAATTTGTGATGGGAAATATATTGCTGGAATTGCTCAACATGCTGGAGATCCACTAGTAAAACCAAATTCTTACTTTCCAATCACAGTAGATGAAGAATTTGGAGCAAAAGTCAAAAAAAGATTACAAAAACCTCCGAAATTCTTTAGAAATGATAAAAACAATACAATTTCTCATGGTTTGGGCATGGAAAATACCCATACAGAACTTTTAACTGATTCTGTCTTTGATACAAAGATCTTCGCTAATTATGATCCCAAAAAGAAAATATGTAAAATTTAACATCAGCAATTGTAACTGGCTACTGTTTTTCTGCCATGGCTTTACAAGGAGATACGGAATTAACTCATATTGGAGGCTCAATGGCCTGCGATTTGCGTAATGAGCTCAGAAATAAAAAGATCAATCATATTGAAAACATAATTCACCAAAATTCACCTTCAACCTTCAAAAAGAGCAACATTAAGGATCAAATTACATTGAATCATAGCAACATTTTCACTGTTTGTCCAATAACCGCCAAAATTTCTCCAGATACAACAATCAATGAGTGCTACACTAGATTAAATCAATGTTTGAGGCACCACTTTGACGCAAACAAGGAAGAATTGTTTGATTATCGCTCCCAAATGGGCCAGACAAACCCAGAATACATCAGCAATGGCGTCATGATTTGTTTTTCAAATTTGGGCAATATTCGCGTCAAAAAGCCAGTCAAAGACCTCAACTTCTACAACCGTTGACTTATGCTGTCATTGATGAAACAATCGATAGAAATGACTTCCACTCTCAGGTCAGATATGAAGGAAATGGCTTGACTGAAAAACAAGCGACAACGCTTTCCAAGTCTTTGGAGCATTACTTGCAAACTTTCAATGGAAAAAGCACACTTGAAGAGGCTTTGAAAGATATAAAATCTTTTCAAAAAAGCCTTGATTAAAAGTAAAAAACCAACCTTATATTAAAATTTTATTTTTATTCTGATATTTTTATTCAAATCTCAATTATAATTTGTTACACCTGTTTCACTTTTGTCCGTATGATATCCCTAGTTAACTTTTCCTCGTAACTATTCCTTTTAAAGAACTAGTTCAGGATCCTGATCAGGATGGGACTTTTTGATTCTATATTTATTATAAAAAATCTGATTTTAGTAAATTTCATTAATTTATATAACATATATAAATAATAACAATTAAACCAATCTTTCTACTCCACTTTCCTCTGTTTCATCAAAGTCACTAGTATCAATTCTTCCCAAATTTTTCCTCTTGAATATTTCCTCAATTCCTTTTTCTTGAATTTGCTGCTGTCTTAATCTTACAATTACTTTGATGTAGTTTTTGCATTTGTGGTTTGATTCTACAATATTTTTCACAAAATTAGAAAAATATTCTGGATTAAAAATCTGGCAAATGCAAATATTTTGATGTGTAATCATGTTTTTGGCTTTCATTTCTTTCTTTTCTGATTTGGACAACTTTCTGCGTTTCTTTTTCTCTTCTCTGTTAGGATTAGTTTGTGGAAGTCTAATCAAATAGCATTTTCCAGGTGGATAAAGCTTTTCATTCAAATACTTTTCTGATATTTCATCAACGGTGTATTTTTGTAGATATTTTTGAATTAAATTTGCAATATATTTGTTATTATCATGTGGAAATAGAACTTTTGTAAATTTAACCACATTTTGAAGCGATAAAAATGGAACTATATCTCCCTCTATCATGAATGATTTAATGTATGAGGCAGACTTTTCCCATAAATCAAAAGATAATGTTGGAGGAGGGGCAAAGCACATTGCTTCAACTTTCATCTTTGGAAACTCTCTCCTAAAAATATGAGCAAGAACAGCTGCAACACCAGCTCCAAGTGAATGTCCAGTGCAAACAATTTTCATGGGATTATCTGTATTAGAATCAAAAAAGCCAGCTCTGAAATTTTCCGTAGTCTCATTAAAATATTTACTTTCTCTGTTTTTTGGGGAAAAATCAAATTGACTTGTATCTTTTCTTTGTAATGCTTCACCATTATAATTATGGTTGAGATCTAAAATTACATTACGGCATTTCAAAAATACATATGTAGCTGTATTAAATATACCTTGATGAATTTTCCCTCCATCAAAACTAATTCCAGTTCCCATTGAATCTGTAATGAAATCATCTGTACAACTTGAACCACGACAAGCAATTATGATAGCATTAACCTCCTTATCAACTGTTACAAAGAAAGGAATTTTCGTAACATCAGATTCGAATTCTTCGTATACTATTGGAACATCTTCTGGAAAAATAATTTGCGTACGATCTTCATATGCAAGATAACTCATTAAAACGCAATGAAATGCAAGACGTAATTGATCATCTGGTAATTCTGTAGGTACAAGTGGAGAGGTTGATGGTGGAATTGAATGATTAAACATATAAAAGAAAAAAGAGTGTAGATGAACTTCTAAATATAGTTGTTCTCTCGTTCCATCGGCTTTTTGATATAATAGGCATTTGTCTGCTAATCTTATAAGTCCTTTTTTTGGGATGAAAATCGGGTCCATTTGATTTTTTTTAAAATAAAGTGATGAATTGATATGATAATCTTTTGAAATTTTTTTATTTAAAAATATTATAAAAATAGTTATAGACTAATATATATAAAAATATAATTAAAATAATTTTATTAACTCTAACAATATTTGTTTTTATTTATATTTTTTAATTTATTTTACTTCAAAACATTTTATATTACAATATATTATTAAAAAAATATCTTTATTACAATTGATAATGTACTATCAAAATATTAATATTTTTGCATTTTTTTTTAAAATATTAGTTATAAAAATTAAAAATATATATTATTGATTTAATTAAAAATCGATAAACAGATAAAATAATTCAAAATCAATAATTAAAATAAAATAAATTCATAATATTAAATAAGATGTTTAGCACAGATACAAACGGATTTAAATTTTCAATTAAATATTTTTTTATATCAAATAATCAATTCAATTTATCACAATTATAATTATAAAAAATAAAACTATTATTCTTAAAATTCTCAATCAGATAATTAAGTTATACTCCTAAAAACAAAATTAAAATAATAAATATTTCATTTCTAATATTTTTCCTCAATGAAAACATGATGTTTTTTTTAAATATAGAAAATTTCAATATTAAAGATTTTTAATATCATTTAAAATATCAAGTTATTAAATATTTCCCTTTTATTGACATTATTAAATGACATTAAACATAAATATACAACAAAGAATAAATTAATTTTTATAAAAAAGAATTTAAAGATACTTTATGATGTTTTTGATTTTAAAAATAATTATTTTATAATTAAAAATATAGAAAATAGTAGTAAAATCTATGTTTTCGCATTATTTGAGATATTTAATGTTAAACATTTTTATATGAATATCAAAATTTATATATGTTTTTGGTTTAAGATATAAAATCAAATGTAGTTGTAGGAATTTCAAACGAATTGTGAACGAAATGAAGATTTTTAGAAAAATATCTCAATCCACATTTTTGAAAAGCTATTTGGCTCAAAAAGATCAATATTATCTCATATGAATGATATTGAAAAAGTTATCACCATATTTTTTAAATGAAAACAACACAAACCGATGTGCTTTTATTAATTATAATTTTTTTGGTTAAATTTATATTTTGAAGTTTAAATTAGCATAAATATTGAGAGCATTAAAAATTCACATCCACTTATTTTAATTCAATTTTTTTTTTTCTATGTCACTAGATCTAGAATCTATATATATATTAATTTTACTTTGTATTCCTTTACAATTTAATTTATTAACAGATTCATTGGATCTTATTGTCGATGATATGAAATCAAATTGGGTTGAAAAAACTGATTTAACATATTATGAAAGATATTTTTCCAAAAAAGTAACCATGTTTGCGGGATTAATCAGTTCAATATCATTCATTTTTATATTTTATAAAATTCTAAGAATGAAATTAATCATTTCAATTACTTTTTTATTAAGTGGAATTACTTGGCTGTTTTACTTTGCGATGAATGAAAACAGAACCTATCTATTATATGTTATCCGTTCATTACAAGGAATTTATTTGGGCTGCTTTCAAATAACAACTATTCCCTATATATTGAATTTCGCTGTAAACTCAAAAAAATGCTTTTGCGGATCTTTAATTCAATTTTCAATGTTTGTAGGTTTATTTTTAATGAATTTACTCTTTGTATATTTTTCATGGAATGTCGTTATTATTATATTTTTTGTTCTCTCTTTAGCTTTTTCAGGCCTTATTTGGTTGGTTCCAGAAATCTATATTTTACCAAAATCATTTACCAAAGAATATGTCAACAAAAGAGAAAACATTCGTTTATTAATAATTATGCTTTTAACTATGCTTCTACAGCAAATGTCAGGAATAGGGACACTTCTTCAACAATTATCAGATATATTATCAGGAATTGGTCTAGATTTAGACAATAATTTGCAAGCCTGCTTGTTTAATTTTGTTGGTGCAATAGCTGTTATAAATTCTGCCTTCATGTCTGACGTATTATCTTCAAAATATATGTGGGTAATATCATCAATAGGCCTTTGTATTGGTTTGGCCATTTATGCAGCCACATTAAAATCAAATTTTGCAAATTGGATTAGATCACTAGCTGTCTTTTTTTATTTCTTATTCTACGGACTTGGTCAAGGCCCTATTCCTTGGTATTTATGTGGAACAATGATGCCAGAAGGTGTAAGACTTGAAAGTACTGGAATAAATTTGGCTTGGAATATGTTTTTATCCACGTTAATGGATGTATTATTGTCAAAATTTGATGAAGCTTTCGGTCAATTTGGATCTATTCTTTTTTCAAGTGTTTCATGTTTTGTTGCGGTCTTTTTTGGATTTTTTGTAATACCTTCTGAAAATCAAGAAGATATTGATAACATAAATATACTTTGATGATAGTTGAGAATCCAATATTGAATTAATTTCTGTAAAATTTTCTTATTAATTTTTCTGTTTTATAAAAACTTAAAATCTTTGCATCTTTACTTTAAATATAATATGCAAAAAATTCAATTCAAGATGTATACCATTTATAGCAATGGTTTCATTCTAAAAATGGGAACTAAATAAATAATATGAATTAAATTTCCTTTTTTGAATTCAAGAGTGGAAATGTGATATGAAAAATATATTGAATTCATTTCGAAAAAAGAAAAAGAATCTTTGACCTCAGTTGAAACAATTCATATAATTAGCATGATATATTTGAATGAGAAACTTTAGAATATAAAGTGATGTATTGAATCAAGAGATAAAATGGAAAGAAATACATTTATTCTTTCTTTGAGATAATGAAAAAAAAAACGTAATTATTTTTTGTAAATAAAATTACCGTTACTTTATAACCTTTTTTATGAATCAAATGAGTATTTTAAATAAGCTTTCAAACAGAGATAACTTTTTCAATTAATAGAAGAATATTAATTTTATCAATGACTTGTACTTGCTCTGCGTGCTCTCATTGGACAATATTAGTTATTAGTCATAGCTCTCATTTTCACCATTTTCTTTAATATAGGTTTAGTCAAAGGCTATGATGCTCAGCCTTGATTTAAACTAGGCTTGTTATTTTGAGAATCGATCTCAGAAATCTGTTATTTTGAAACCTGATAATAGATTTCGATATCAAGTATATCACTTTTTGATAGATTTTTTATATTTTTTGTTTTCAAATTCCTTATAAAAAATTCTGAGATCTCACAATTTTTTGTACAATTATAAATTGTTAAATAATTATAGTTCTGTTATATTAATTTTATATAAATGATTGATTTTTTTTTAGAAAAGAATATTTAATGTTTTTAATATCTCGATATCGGAACTTAACAAGCCTTGGTTTAAACTAATCAGAAACAATTGCATTCAATTCTATCTTACTATAGTTTCAGTAGGATTTATGACCATTTATTCATTTATTGGTTTAATTCAATGCTGTGCAAAAGAGAAAAAACTTTATTTAGCATATTTAACCTTACTTTTGCTTTTGATCTTTTTGAAAATAGCAATAATTATTTTAACAATGTGTAAAGATGATGGAATTATGAAGGCAATTGAAAAAAGTTGGAATAGTGACAAATATAGAGAAAATCGACTATTGTTTGAAAGAAATTTTAAATGTTGTGGTTTTTACAGATACAATCCAAAAGAAGAATGCGGTATTGAAGGCATAAAAGGATATCTTTGTGGTGATATGATTATAATTTCACTCAAAGGATATTTAATCTAGCTACGAAATATATCAATTTATTTAATCTCAGTTGAAATTTTACCAATTCTTTTTGCATCTGCTCTCGCATGCTGTAATGATGAAGAAAAAAGTTACCGAGAATAATGAAATTGAAAGTACTACATCTTTGTATAACACTCTTATTGATTAATCAAATAATTCCAAAATAAATGAGATTTTCTGCATTAAATTGTAAAAATATGTTTAGTGACATAATATTTAATTGTAATAATCATTACATATATTCTCTTAAAAAAAAAAAAAAAAGGTAGAAATCATATATTTTATTAATAAGTTGAATATATTAAAGTTGATAAAAATATTCCCCAAAATAGGGCAATTTCTTAGATTTGCCCAAGTTAAAATTTTTCCTCAAAATTTTTCAATGTGATCTATTCAAAAAAATAAAAAAAAAAAAAAAAATAACATTTTTTTTATGGATGCTTCAACTCTAGATACACTGATGAAAGCTGCCGAAATAAATGATCCAGCAGCTCTTTTCAATTTAGGATTAATGTATTCCCTCGGAAAAGGTGTTCCAAAAGATAAAGTGAAGGCTGCAGAATATTATGAAAAAGCAGCTTTACTTGGAAATGTGAAGGCACAATTCAATCTTGGTCTCATGTATTCAAAAGGTGATGGCGTTCCTATTGATAAAAAACGATCATCCGAATTATATCAGCTAGCAGCAAATCAAGGAAATGCGAATGCACAGACAAATCTTGCTCGTATGTACATGAAAGGTGATGGTATTCCTGTTGACACAGAAAAAGCACTTGAACTTTATGAGAAAGCAGCAGCACAAAATCATTCAGATGCACAACTTAATTTAGGTCTTATGTACGATCAAGGTGATATCATTCCTGTCAACAAAAAGAGAGCATTTGAATTATACAATAAATCAGCGGCCAATGGAAATGAGAAAGCACAATTCAATCTTGGCATCATGTATCAACAAGGTGAAAAAGGTGTTATTGAAAAAGACATCAAAAAAGCTGTTGAACTTTATACGGCAGCATCAGAAAAAGGTGTTTCGAGAGCCCAATTCAATCTTGGTGTCATTTACTCAAAAGGTGAAAATGGTATTCCAAAGGACATTGAAAAAGCTGCACAACTTTTTCAAAAGGCAGCAGATCAAGGTGATCCTGAAGCACAACTCAATCTTGGCGCAATGTATGCTAAAGGTGAAGGTGTCATCCAAGATATATCAAAAGCATTCGAGCTTTATAAGAAAGCTGCAGAGCAGGACAACGCAAAGGCAGCATTCAATCTTGCCGTGATGTATTCCAAAGGAGAAGGTGTTAAAAGAGATCAAAGAGAAGCTGTGAAATATTATCAAAAAGCTGCTGATCATAACATTTATCAAGCTTACTTCAATTTAGGTACTTTGTACTACAAAGGCGCTGAAGGAGTCCCAATAAACAAAGAAAAGGCTGCCCAACTTTATGAAAAAGCTGTCAATTTGAAGCCAAATTATCCAAAATGCCTTTTCAATCTTGCAGTTATGTATGAAAAAGGTGATGGCGTCCCTGTAAATCAGGAAAAATCTATTCAATTTTATGAAAGAGCTGCAGCACTAGATTACCCAGCAGCACTTCTTAACCTTGCGACGTTTTATGCTGAAGGAAGTTTTGGTGTTGCAAAAGATAGCAAAAAAGCTTTTAATTATTTTAAACGTTCAGCTGATCTTGGAAATGCTAAAGCACAATTCAATGTTGGAATTATGTATGAGAAAGGAAATGGATGCGAAAGTGACTTACAAAAAGCAAAAGAGTACTTTGAAAAATCAGCTAACCAAGGCTTTCAAGAAGCACAACAAAAATTGCAGGAATTAAGATTTATACCACAAACTCGTAACAAATGAAAATTTTTTGTACGTTATTGTTAACATATTTTTTGTTAACCAAATAACGAAAAATATTTAGATACTTCTTAACAGTTTTTTTTCCTAAAATACTTGACACTTAATTTAAATTCACATAAAATGAAATATAAAATATGTAATTTGAGATATAATGACAATATTGCCCTCTGGCTACAATTTTTTTTTTGGTAGGCTTGGTCAATGTCCTGGACTTGAAAACTTTTCAAAGGACTTTCAAGGACCAAGGACTTCCAAAGACCTAACAAAGTATTTCAATTATAGTTTAAAAATTTTATCTTATTTTATCGTATATTTTTTCTAAAGATAACTCTGAAAAAGTGACATCCAAAATCCATTTTTTAAATTCCAAATTTTGTTTTGAGTGCAACTTTTTTGAGATTTTATCTTTAAATTTTATTTTCTTATTTATATATCATGATAACTAATTTAAGATATTACTTTTTATTTAGAAAAATTTCTATTTTGTTGATTTTTTGTTTAGATAAAAGATGAAAAAAAATTGACAAGGTTGGTTTAGTCCTTGAGTCCAAGACATTGACCAAGTCTATTTTTTGGTGATGCTGAGAAAATTTTTGGATTTTTTTTATAATATTAATATATATTATTTTATTCTAGAATTAAATGCTATTTATTATAATTTCTCTAATATTTTTTTCAGATTTTGAGCTATAAATCTATTTTAAAAAATTGAATTGCTTATATCTTATGATAATTTCAATTTTATCTTAATAAAAAAAATCTAATTACTCAAAAT
Source organism: Tritrichomonas musculus (assembly GCA_039105265.1). NCBI lineage: Eukaryota > Parabasalia > Tritrichomonadida > Tritrichomonadidae > Tritrichomonas > Tritrichomonas musculus. Next base: position 116,277 of record JAPFFF010000076.1, on the reverse strand, counting down.
AATTAAATAATTTAATTATTAATATTTAATATATAGATGTTAATATAATATTAATATCTTCGACTAAGAATTATAAATCAAATAATGATTTTTTTATGATTTAACTAACTATCATCATATTTTAAGCATGATTCATTTGGTAAATTATTGATAAATATTAAAATATTTCATTAATATTTGGGATTTTGTTTTGATTATCATCTGTTGTTTTTGGATGAAAATCTGAAAATGAAATAATTTGGTATTTATAACTATATAAAAATTATTTTCTTCGATATGATTCATAAAGAATTTTAAAAATGCTATCATAATATAGCCCCAAGTAATATAATTTGTCGATTATTCGTGGTAATTTGTCTTTTGGACTTTTTTCGTTAAGTTCTGCGACTTTATTTAAATTAAAACCATATTTTTTATGGTGAATTTTGTATTTCTTTTTTAAAAGTAATAAAATCATTTTCGTTAAATAAGGGAACATTTTCAAGAATTTTACTATTTGAAAAATAATCTAATAAATATCTGACAAATGTTCCATCACAACTGGCATGATTTAAATTTAAGATTAATTGATTGTCATTATGAGCAATTAACCCAAGCTCTTTATCAAATTGCGGACGAATGTTGATATTTGCATAATCTGAAACTTCTTGAATAGAATCAAAATTTTGAATTGAACAAATTTTGGAAGGTTCGTTTCTTCTTATAAAATATCCATTGTTATTTAATATGAAGTGGAATTAATGCTTTTTCAAAAAAAGCTAATGCATTTTGAATGTTGTAGCCCTTCTTAAATTGCAAACCAACTAAAAATGTAATATCACCTATTATAAAACTATTCTGCATCGGATTTACTTTCTGTTTTGCTAGAGTCATTGCAGATTATATTGTTTTGTAAAACAAAAAAACGTTAATAAAATTGTATTGCTTTAGAAAACTTTTATTTGAAAAAGTGAAAATTTATAAATAAACCACTGAAATTTTAAAAAGAAATTTTGGAAAAATATATATGGAATTTTCAATTGTAGGATATACTTATCATAATTTATTAAAAGAACATCTGATTGGTAAATTTTTAAGTACACATGAAATTAAAAAAACGAAACAAATTCTTATTATCGATGATTTGCAAAATTGGGAAAAAGAGATTAAACCTTATGAATATGATTTCTTATTTTATATCGCACATGTTTTAATTGAAATTGATCAGAAAAGTTTAGCTGCAGATATGCTGTTATTTGCATACATAAAAGGCAAAAATGATAATTTCATAATTTCAAATGTTCGGGATCCAACAATTAATAAAGAAACCATACTGCAATCTATTGACGAGATTTATAATTGATCATACGATTAATTATTATTTTCGCACACGTGATAGAAAGATTTAAACAAATAAAAAAATGAGAATTCATTCCCATAGAACAATTATCAATATAAATTAATTTAATAAATACAAGAAGCTTAGATATCATTGTTAATATGTCTCTTTATTTTTATTATTTTTTTAAAAACTTCAGTGTTTGCATTGTATGTAATTCATGTATATGCATATTCACTAATTGATGAAAAAAGCAACTGAAAGAACAATTCCTAATATTAGTTACTGAAAAGAGAACTGTGATTTCTACCAGAGATGATAGTCCAACAAAAGCGCAATCATCGATGAAATTCAAAAAGATTGCATTTAAGTGGTTTTTAAAAATTGCATTCAAAACAGTATTTTCAACTGCCAATGTGATCCGATAATAAGAAAAAGCGTAATAAACAATAATTGTTATTTTGTAATCTTTTTATGAAGGGTAAAACATCAAGATTTTAAAAATTTGACTGATATTTTCATTAATTCTGCACATGTTAATATCATAATATAAAAGATATCTTTTATATTATGATATGATTGTTAATGCGGACTTTTTATTTAAAATTTTGATATGTTTTTTAAGTTCATCGAAAGCTTCACCTATCGTGCTCCTTACATTGCACTCTTGCAAGTAATACTCCAATGATTTTGAGTATTTTTTGTCAAACCGTTACAGCCGATTTGTACTTGAGAGTGGAACTCGTTTCTGTCTTTTCTTTAGAGGTGCGGACATCAATAATTGAGTATGTCAACAAGATTATTTCTTGGAATGCGATATTAAAATCTAAATTGAACAAATAAAGATCAGTTACAGGGTGTCGGGCGTAAATTGGACCATCATACAATCATCAGAAATTTTTGGATTTTCATAACCAAATGAATTTCCAAAATCAAATAGGTCTTCTTTTGTTTCATTGAATTGGGATTTAAGACGCTTATTTAATATTAATGAAACTTTTTGAATTCGCATAAATTTTTTTTTAATTTTATACAGAATCAAAAATAATATGATTAAATTTGAAAAGAATTTAACTATTTTATCTCTTTATTTTTAAATCATTTAACACATTTTTTAATATAAAATAATAATTGTAGATCAAGATAAAAATAAAAAAAAAATATCGAGAAAATAACGTAATTTGACAAACTTTTTCCAAAACCATATTTTTTGCTGGATTAAAGATGTATTTTCAAAAATATTTTGAAGAAATGAAGCAGGCCCAAGAAAGTTTCTTAGTTTTTCTTGATAATCAAGTTAATACCGAAGAAAATTTCCAAAATCTAATAAATATATTAGATAATCTCAAGATTCGTGAAGATCACCATAAAACAAAGTCATTTCTATATTTAATTGTAGAAATCGCGAACAATCATTACCGATACCCTAATTTTTTCAGCAAAATTGACAAAGTTTTGCAACTTTTCAAAGGCTGTATCCAAAATTTTTTTTCGAATTCAGAAATTTTCAATATTTTTCATAGCAACAAACGAGTTCTTTTATTTCTCTTTAATGAACAGATATTACAGATGGATCAATATATAATAAATAAAATAAGAACAAATGAAAATGAATATATGGGCTATCCACAATATTTTGCACCAGAAATCAAGTCATACATCAATGAGAATTGGATTCCAAAAAGAATATATTGGATTGATGGGATACCAGAAGAATTACCAGAAAATTTTTATGAAAACCGCGAAAGAGGGGAAAGTGAAAGTGAACTCTTAAAATTAATTCGAGAAGATTCAATAATTGAATTTATCAGCTATACAAATAGCAATGAAATTGATCTTCATATAAAAATTGATTTATCAATATATGAAACAAATTCTCTTTTAATAGAGATTTTTAAAGACAAACAAAAATTTTATTATGATCCAAATTATGATCATGTAGGGATAAGTTTAATTTCATATGCTGCGTTTTTTGGATCATTTAGAATTTTCAATTATTTATTAAACAAAGGTGCTAGCACTCATTGTTTATGGGAATTTGCAATTCATGGAGCAAATATGAGAATATTTCGAATTATTGAAAATGACATTGATATAAAAGGATCCTTCTATGATGCTATTAAAAATCATAACAATAATTTTGCTTTATTCATTAGATCGAATTATCTACAATATACAGAATCATGCACTTATGTTGCTCTCCAATATCATAATTTTTATTTTGTTGAACCTAATCTTATTGATAATAGTTTAATTAGTACTTTATGCTGGTATGAATATAACAATCTTGTTGAATTTCTTTTAAAAAATGGAGGGTTTGATATAAATGAACCAGTGGCTGTTTATGAAATTTAAAATCGATCAATTAAATGACATTTAGCATTTAAATATTTTAATGAATACTACATTTTAAAAAAGAATTTTTTTATAGAATTCAAAAAATAATTTATTTAATTGTAAGATTAAGATCAAATATTAAAATAATGTTTATCATAATAATATTTTGAATAAGACAATTTTTCAAATTGCAATTGAAAAAGAAAATGTTGAAATTATAAATCTATTATTACAATACGAAAATCTAGAAATGAATGAACTTAATAATATTTTTAATTTTTTTCTTCTATGAAATTTATAAAATCAATCATATCAATTACATTTCTAAATAAAATTTCAACATCATTCAAAAATTGTTTTTTCAATAATATTTGAAAACAAAGTCTTTTAATTAATAGTGTTTTTGAATCAAAATATTTTGATTGAAGTCTAGTATCAATTTTTTAAATAACATTGAATAATAATATTTTAATGAATCTACCCTTCAACGTGCAGTTACTAATGGAAATGTTGAAATTATTAAACTTTTATTATCACGTATTAATATTGATATTAATGTTAAAAACATTTTTTTTTTAAGTAATTCATTCAATTTGAGTCAATTTTTTCAATATGATTCAAAAAATTAAAATTTTGAATGAAATTATCTTTTAAAAAACAATTTATGACTCACCTTTACATATTGCAGCATATAATAAAAATTGTGAAGTTATCAAACTTTTGATATCATACAAAGATATAAATATTAATACTCAGAATGTTTTTAGAACCTTTTTTTAATATAGTTTAAATTTTTTTATTTCTATAGAATTCTTAATTACATTATTTTATGGAATAATGATTTCAAATTTTAACAAAACCATTTTACATCTTGCTGTAGAAAATGAAAACATAGAAATGGTTGAACTTTTATTAACATGCGATAAGCTAGACATCAATATTCACAACATTTTAATGTTAGATTTTTTGATAAAATTTTTTTTATCAATTATTTCAATGCTATTTTTATATTCTTATTATAAATAATATTTGATAGCATAATTTTTATATGACACCTTTTTATATTGCAGTTGCCAAAGAAAATATTAAAATCATTAAACTTTTATTAACAAATAAAAACATTGATATTAACATTATGAATGAAATGAATGAAATTTTTAATTTTGTGTTTTTTCTTTATTACGTTTAAAAAGTTATCATTTGAATAAAACTGCCTTGCATTTGGCAATTGAATTAGGAAATAAAGAGATAGTTGATATTTTATCTAGCAACGGTGGTATCGATTTTTTCACAAAAGATAAAAATATATTTAATGAACTCTATAAGAAAGGTCAAGAATTGCCTTGTGTTATAAGTCAAGACAACATTGATTTCAAAAAACAGTTTGAAATACAATATAATTTTGATGAAGTTGACCTTGAAAAATTGCAATCATATGGTCCACTTCATTCAAATGACGATTTCAGTCAGATAATGGACGGTCCATTTTCAGGACAAATCCTTCAAGCAATGGATGAAATGTTCATCTATGAACCTTCAGAAATTCAAGGAAAAGTAATTCCTTTAATGCACTTTCAAAAGAAAGACATTTTAGTAATCTCTCCATATTCAACAGGAAAAACAGTTGCATCTTTGGTTGCAATGTATCTTCATGTAAATAATGAAATTAACTTTCCGCAAGCAATTTATTTATGCCATTCAAGAGAGCTTACTTTGCAGACCTATGAAGTATTCAATCAAATGAATACATATTGTCAAATCAAAGGCGATATTTGCTGTAATAATGAAGAAAAACAATCACCAAAAGATGCTCCTCTTTTATTTGGTACACCTGACTCTATTTGTTCTTGCATTGAAAAAGGGATCATTGATGTTTCACATGTTAAATTCCTTGTAATTGATGAAGCAGATCTAATCCTTGATAAAAATAATTCTTATTTCAATACGGCTATGAAAATATTGAAAAATCTTCCAAAGAACACTCAATATGCTTTCTTTTCATCATCATTTTCTCATAATGCATTCTTCACTGTCTTAAAAATGAGAAAAGATATAACAATGATTTTCAAGCCGTATTCAAATTATTACGAAAATTGTCAGCATTGGTATACTAAAGTTACAAATGAAGAAGATTCAATGAACTGTTTGATTGACCTTATTGCTAATGTTAAAAATGGCCAAATATTAGTTTTCACTCGTTCCAATGAGAAAGTTAAATTATTGTTCAAATTCTTAAGTTCTAAAAATGTAAGTTGTGTCCCTTATCACTCAGAACTGAATAATGAACAAAAAGATGAAAATATTAGAGCTTTTCGTGAAAATGAATCGAAAGTTTTAATTGGAACAGACGTTCTTTCACGTGGAATTGATTTTCCTAATGTCTTCCTTGTCATTAATTATCAAATGCCGTTTGATTCATTTGATCCTAACTTCTTAAATAAGGAGAGATCTCACTTTAGTGATGTTTACAATCATCGTGCATCAAGAGCAGGCCGTTTTGCTAGAAAAGGTTTTTGCTTCACCATTGTAACTGGAGATGAAGATGAAAACATTTTAAAAGATTTCTGTAGGAGGGCAAACATCTGTTTCATCAAATATGATGAACTTAAATTATTAGGATCATAATTTGATTTTGAACAATTGAATATGATACTAAATAATTCATTTGAATTTTTTTTTTTTTTTTTTTTTTTTTTTCTTTGTTAAATAAAAAAAAAAGCAGATAAAAAGATTTATATAATTAAATTCAAATTAAAAGATTTGTAACTTAACGGAAATCAAAAACTTAATCATTTGATTTGTATCATAAGTTGTCAATATTGAATAATTAGGGGGTTTTCGAAAAAAATACCATTTTTCAAAAAAAAAGCAGATTTTTCGAAAACCCCCTATTTTATCAAAAGTGAGATCTCTTTTTATTAATTATGAAGTATTTTATTAAAAAAATTATAAAATAAAAAATAGGAACAGTGTATCAAACAACTTGAAACAGACCTCTGGGCATGACGCAATCTCTGTTAAAAAATCTTGATATTCTAAACATAGATCAAGATTCATGCATGTATTAAAATATCAAATTATTATAAAGATTCTGGCGCTAGATTTTGATAAAATGTTGATTTATTTTGACCTTCATTGCGTTTATAAAGGTGAATTATAAAAGCATATTTTTTATTTTCCTCTTATTTGTTTATAATTTTACTATTTTCTAATCTGCATTCATTAGTAGATTATTATAATATAATTATTATTAAAAAATATCAAAATTTTTCAATCAAAAAGTGAAAAATAAAAAATTAAACGGTCGTTTGATGTCCAGAGGTCTCTTGAAACTTATTAGCAGCATTAAGAAAATGATTAATGTCCATTCCTTTCAAATTTTCGAAACTTAGTTTTTTTATAAAAAAAATTTTTTTACGAACATTCATTTTTTATATAAAAAGATGAATAATAATTGATATAGTTGAATTTGTTCTTATTCATGCTTTTATTTGATAATAAACTATTTGAATCTATTTTTAATTGTTCATTCCATTTCATCATCATCATCATCAATTTATGCTTTTTTTTTCATACTTTTATTTGATGATAAGCTATTTGCATCTATTTTTAATTGTTTGGTATTGATAATTTTGCAGTAATAATAAACAAAATAGCAGCAACACAAATGGCAACAATCATTACAATTTCAATCAACTTTTCTTGGAAAATGTCATTGTCAATTATATAATCAATCATTTATTGTCTTTTTTTAAAAAAAAAAAAAAAAAAAAAAAAAATGTTTATTCATAGTAATTGTGTTATCTAATCTATTATAAGGTCGTAATTTTATAGTTTAAACCATTTCTTAAAACTATGTCCAATTTTTTCCGTAAAGCCAACAATTGGCTTTCCAACATGATGATCTGTTGTACTAAGGACTTCATTCATACATCCTTCTGTATTATGAAGAGCTTGATTTGTTTTACCTTTAAATCCTTTAGCGCCTTTTTGAGGCTCTTCTTCTAGATTGGTGTCGTTTGATTGAGTTGTTGTGCTTGCAGCTTCTTGAGGTTTTGAACCTTGTTGTTCTTGAGTATTGGGCTGTTGGGGCTGAGTATTTGGATTTGGTGGTTGAGTATTTGGATGTGGTGGCTGAACGTTTGGATTTGGTGGTTGAGTATTTGGATGTGGTGCCTGAGTATTTGGATTTGGTGATTGAGTATTTGGCTGCTGAGGATGAGTATTTGGATTAGGTGGTTGAGTATTTGGATGTGGTGCCTGAGTATTTGGTTGTTGTGGCACCGACGCGTTTGTTTGATTGTTCGTCATTATATTATGAAACAAATTTTATAAAATAGATGTGTAATATAATTAATTACTCTAAGCATAATGATAGCATTTTTTCTTGAAATATAAAAAATAAAGTATTTAAAAAGTGACGATAATTGAATTTTGCTCATTTCAATTAAATTTCAGATAATAGAAAAAGTTAATTGAATTAATTTGAATTTTCCTTATTCAATTTTGTTGCGATAATTTTTTTTTGATTTGATATACATTCAATCTTTTTTAAAACAACAAACGTTCAATTTGATTTTTTTTTATGCTATTAGCTAAATTAATGTCAGCATTGGTCTAGAACCCAAAAAAATAATTTAAAGTAAAAATATTAAATATACTTTATAAATAGGAAGCTGCCGCTTTATTCAATAAAATATATCATATTTCCCCAAATTTCATTATTTTTGCATTCTAAGCAGTATTTTTAATGGTTTTTTATTATTATATCAAATCAAAATAAGTTATTTGACCCGATAACCATATTCATCAATTCCTCGATTTTTTATGAATTTTCAAATCTGTTGCTAATCCTGATTTAAAGTGTACTTTTTGATATTTTTATAAAATAATAATTTATCATTGAATTATCGACATTTTTAAGAATAATTCCATTTAAATGTTTCAATTATTCATTGAACTCAAAAATTTTATTAATAATTATAAATAGATTTGCTTTATATAATATCTTAAAATTATTTTTATGCAGGTATGCCTTTCGGGAGTCCCGGGTAAACTCGGATAATTAAACGGTCTTCCTCGAAATTATTCCTCGAACTTTTTTCGAGAAAAAGATTTTACTCTAACGTTTATTTTTTTTAGTTCACATTTTTTTACTCGGGAAAATTTTCACTTTTTTACCCGAAAAACTCGAGTTTTAAATTAACAGAAAAATAATAAAAAAATAAGCTTTATTCATTTTCAAAATGAATCATTTTGCTGGAAATAGTGGTTTATTATATGATTTTTTTAAATAAATGTTAGATATAGCTTTATAATCAATGACAAAAAATCTTTAATATAGTGTGGTGAAAAAGTTTTTGAATCAATTCTAACTCAATCAATATTGAACGATTTTAGTTTTTTTAATTTTAAATATTTAGATAATTAATATCTTTATAAGTTTAGAAAATATCAAAATGAAAAAATTTTTATTGATGGAAATATTGAGTTTTAAAATAATCCGTGTTGACTAAATTTTTCAAAAAAATGTATATTTAATAAAAATAGTTCAAACAGCTCAATCCTTGTATATTGAACAATATTTTAATATAAATCAATACATTGTTATGTGCTGTATATTTTGTTATATAACAATTTAAAATATAATTTTTTTTTGAAGGAATAAATTAATATTGTTTTGATATAATCAAAAATCTCATTTTTGGTGAAGTGAAAAAAACATTAAAAAATTTATATTAAAATTAAAAAAATGTTATTTTATTAAATTAAAAATCTGGATATTCCCCATTGCAATCTATTACTTTTTTAATTCTTTCAATCCATTCATTATATACTTGAATCCATGTTGATTCATCAATATTTTGGATGATTTGAACCACTGCATCAAATAGCTCTTTTTGTGAGGAAAAATGGTTACCTTTCAATTTATTCTTTAAGTAGCCATAAAGGAAGAAGTCATTAGGGCTGATATCAGGGGAGTAAGGGGGATGTGGTAACCTTTCAATGTGTAATTCATTCATCTTTTGTTGTGCAACAATGGAATTGTGAGGCTTCGCATTGTCCATGTGCAATCGAACTTTATATGTTAAAATAGAGCCTTTAATATTATCGGCCGCTGTTTTAAGATGTGGAAGAATCTTGTTTGCGAAGTACTCTCCAGTAAAAGTTTCATTTTGAGGGAGAACGTTTACGTAAACTATGCCTTTAATACAAAAAGCTGTAAAAAACAAAACTTTTTCATCGTTAATTGTATGATTAACGTTTTCAGGCCTTTTCTGGCCACAAGACCAGAAACCGTCAGAACCATACTGCAAGAAGAACCAAGACTCGTCAGCAGTGATCACTTTCATCGTTTATCTTTTTGTTAATGATTGTAAAATTGATAGAAATTCCTTCGATTGTTTCACTCTATTTGCTTTTTGAATTTCTGTAAGATCATGAGGAACCCAATGACAACATAACTTTCTCATATTCAAATCTTCTGTCAAAATCCTTTTAACAGTATTTTTATCAATTTTCGCAATGCGTGCTATATAACGGCATGATGCGAATGGAAATTCATCGATTAGTTTTTTAACTTCATCTATCTTTTCAAAAAGTTTGGGTCTTCCAGACCGAGGCAAATCAATAACAGTTTTTCTTCCTCTGTTAAATTGATGAACCCAATAATATATCGTGGGTGATGAAGGACATGCATCTTTATATGTTTCTTGCATGTAATGATAAATCTCTTGAGTGCTTTTTTTTTTAAGCCATAAACTATGAATAACATACCATAATTCCATATTCTTTTTTTTTAAAAAAATAAACGTATAATTTTTCAAAGGTTTATAACTTTTTATTAAATTATCATTTAATCATATAATTAGAATATTTCAAGCAACATGTAATCCACTATTTATTTATTAAACATTTTTAAATAAAAAGTCAATATACAAAAAATTATAAAATATTCAAAAACTTTTTCACCACACTATACTAAAATAAAGTATTCAAAAGTGTAAGAAAAATAATAAAAAAAATGAGAATTTTTTTTCGAACTTGAAACCTCGGGTATCCTCGAGATTTCCTCGGAAATTGAATACTTCGAGTAAATCGGGATCGAGGATGGCCGAGTAAAACGGTTATTTTACTCGGGTTTACTCGGGTAAACCGAGTACGGGAGTCTCCTCGATCCCGAAATTATTTTCGGGGAGACGACTCTTACCCGTCCTCGAAAAGCATACCTGTTTTTATGAAATATATAATATATAAGCTTATATATTATATATTAAATTAAATAATACCAAAAACACTGCTATTTTACTGTAAAACATAAAATTTAAAAGTTTTTTTTGAATTTTTACAGGTTATTTTCCAAAATAAATGAAAAATATTATTTTTTGACAAAATTCAGTTTAAAATGATCGTGCTTTAATGATATGTGATATAAAAATTATTTTTTAACGTATATTTAATTTTTTCAAAATTTTTTCAGAACTTTTTTTTGACTCATTATTTGGCCATTAATGTTTAAATTTGAGAATGTTCTTTTCAAAAAATATTTATCATAATAATCTAGTTTTATATCATTTTTTAACCTGTTAATTTTTAATTAAATATAAATTTTATATTTTATAAAATATATATTAACATATAAAATTATAAAAATAGAAATCTATCGAAAATTCTTTCTCAGAGTCATCGATTTTGTGTGACGGTATGAATTATCTGTTTTTTTCTTGATATTTTAATTTGTCCAAATATAATCCTGCATTTCATAAATTAATAAATATATGATATTTTTATAAATATATAAATATTATTTAAATAAGAAAATATTTATAATTTATCAAGATATTATGAAAATATAAAAAAAGTGATATTAAAATGTAGAATGGTTTTTATTAAATAATATTGGATAATTTAAAATAAGAGTTTAATATTAAATATAATAATATAAAAATTTTTGATTTTTAACTACTACATTTTTTTAAAAAGAATTGTTTAAAAAAAGTAACGTTAAGGTGGTTTTATGGAAAATAAAATCCCAAAAAAACTTTACTCATTCCTTTTCAATTAAAAAACAAACTTGATATATATCAACAAAACAATAAGGAAAATAAATAACTAATGATAAAGACTATTATTCCTTTTCTATGATTTTTACATGAAATTATATCTTTTGTTAATTAGCTAACATTTATTAAAACAAAATATAAAAATCAAATAAAGAGAACTTATGCGTCAATAAAATATCAGCAATTTTAAAAATCATCATTTATATTGATATAATATTTTTATAATATGCAAATTCATTCATCAAATATATTTAAAAATACACTATAATTACTTGTATTCCGTGTAAAATAAATTAACAGAAGTAATTCTGTTTTTTTATGGCAAATGCAAATATTTAGAAATTTTTTTACTTTTTCAAGTAAAAAGAAAAAGGAAAAGACTTAAGTCACTTAGCATTAGGAACTCTATAAAAAATATAATAACTGAAAAAGTTAAAAATATATTAAAAATTAAATTCAATATAAACAAGTGTATCTCTAGAAAATAAATGTTTTTAAAACATTTAAGTATTAATATGTTATCAAAATTTATATACTATAATAATTTATAAAACAAAATTAAATATATATTTATATTTCATCAATTTTTATATAAAAAAAACTGCAATTCTCTTACATCGTGACCTGGCTCGAATCCAGACATCAGCGTCTCCCAGTCGATGTGCTAGTGCTCAGAGGAACAGATACTTGCTCACATATCAAAGATTCAAAAGATCTCCAAACTCTTCTATTATTTGATCAAAATGATGATCATCTTCTTTACCAGCATCTAGTAAAAATCCACTATCCTGCAATGCTTTTTCTTCAGAAATATAAAATTAATGTTGAAAAATCTTTTTTATTTATATTTGATAAACTATTTTTTATATAATTTTAATCTCCATAAAGAAACAATTTCATTGAACTTGACGGATCTTTTCGTGGAGTTCGTCCTTATTGTTTTTGCGTAGCCAATAGTATAATAAATAATGAATCGTATCCGATTGCATTTAGTGTAACTCCAACAGAGAGTGAATTATTATATGATCAGATAGTTGAATGCGCAGAAAAGGTAGGAATTGATAAGAGCGAATGGAAGAACAAATGCCTTTTATCAGATATGGGAACATCTTTGATTTCCTTTGCCCTGAAATTTTGTAACTTCCATTATTTCTGTCACCGTCACATTCTAGAATTCTTTGGAGCCAACTCGAGTCTTTGTTTTTATGTAGGGAAACTATGCCGATGCTATTCTATGGAAGAATACGACGATAAACGTTTGTTGATATCAAAAGAATTAAAATATTTAATAAAAGTAAGACTTAGGTATTCAAAGTCAAAAATTTGATGACAAAGTTAAGGTTTGACGAATAATGCTATTAGGAAATGAAACTCATTTTAACAATATGTGGCATTTCTCACATTGGGGTCTCGGGTGTCGTTACGGAGTCAGTTCATGCTCTAATCATAATGAAGGATTCCACCGTAAATGCTCTTCTTTGTGTTTTTCAAACTCAAATTTCCTGACAAAGTTTACTAGCATCACACAAAAGGTATTAAGACATGCATCAAAAATTAAAAACAATAATGGAAAACTGCTAAAACAAAAATGTAACAGAAGGTGAGATAAGATCCTGTTGAAATTAAAAGAATCAATACATTCTTATCGATATTATTCAAACGAAACATGTAAATGCAATAAAACAAAATACTGATTATCCAGAAATAGTTTACTCATTAAAGACGGGAATCGAACCTGTGACCCCTGATTTTTTAACATCCAATAATAAAAATTATTTACACACTTTAAAAATAAAGTTTTTAAAAAGTTATAAAATTTTTCAAAAAGTTTAACTTTTATTAACTTTTTCTAATGCAAAATTTGATTTACACATTATTGGATCCAGGCGAATGAAATACAGTAGACATAAGAAAGTGGCATGAATTGCCTAAAAATAGCGTAAATACCTAATATAATGATCCTTTAAAAAATATATGGCATAATTACTGATTTACATTAATGTTATTATTGACATGCAATATCTATCAATATAATGTATAAAATTGGCATAAAATAAACAAACTAATCTGTATTCCGAGTTGAATATGACCAAAATGTTCTTAAATTATAAAATGGTATGTATTCCATTAGATAATGAAAGGAATTAAATTGCATATAAATCATCTATATACCAAAACCCGAGCACTCCTTCTAATATTTATGTAGTTTCTTTTGATTTTGCATGAGAATTTCGTTGCAAGAAGTAAAAGTAAGTTTATAATTTTAAAATCTTTATTTTTGAAATACTTTTTGGTCTGCAAAAAAAATGAAATATCCTTTTTTGAACAAATACTGAAAGGATTTATATTACTTTTTATTATTAAAAAACATTTTATAATTTTTTTAAAAAAAATTATCTGATTAAAAATAATTTTTTAAAAAGAAAAATTGAGAGTAGCTGCAACAAATTCAAAACATGATCGTTTTTTTATGAAATGTGATACGAAAAATTAAAAAAAATTCTATTTTTTATTATAATAATTTGTTGATTGAAACAAGCCAAACTTATTTTTATACACCAAATTTGCTATTAAATCAATATATCAATGTATATATTTATGGGGATCCTAATTAGTAAACTAATTCTCAATTCTAATTGCATTTCAAGATTCTAATTACTATTTTTAATCAATCTGAAAGAAAATTATTAGCAAAAATGACCAAATTTTCCAGTAAATGGTGTTAAATGCCCAATTGCATAAATGATCAGATTTACCGCAGAATTACAATAAAAATGCGTAGATTATAATTTATTGATTGCATTTTCTACTTTATTTGGCATATTATTTGCATTATTTACTATATATTTGCATATTTTCTTATGATTTTTCGTCAAATCAATTTTATATAAAATACGATAATATTCAAATTCTAATTTTTTTTCATATTGGATTTTCAATTTAAGTTTTTTAGTATTATTGATTAATATAAAAACAATGATAGCATAATATTAAATAAATTTCTTTTTTAATTATTGATTATGATTTCCACTCTTTTTGTTTTGGATGCTATTTAACTTATGTTCGATTGATTTATATGTTCTTTTAGGAAAATATTCATTAATAAGTGTAATGTTACCTTTTAAATCTTTTTTTAATTTGAGTAATAACGAAATTTCATTATTACTCCAACGGCATTTTTTATTTAACTCACTGGCAGCATTTTGTCTTTTCTCAATTAATATATTTGAATTCGGGGCAAGTAAAATATCATTACTATTTAATAAATAGCATTTATTAGTTTTATTATTTGTGCTTGTTGAGTTTAAGAAAATTGAATGAATTTTTTTACATGCCTTATTACAATATCCATTTTTTGCTTCTGCGAATAATGAATCAACATATTCTTTAGCTTCTGAATCAGAATAACTTTTTTCATTAGGAAGTGAAATTACTTTTCCAAATTGCAATTGTCTATTTTTTATGTTTTCTAAAATCAATTCTTCATTTATTTTAATAAGTGCATTGATTTTTCCAGCTTCTAATATAAAACGTTTGCTGTTATGATGATCTTTACTGCGCATTCTTATAATTCCAAATGTATGCTCAAGTGGGTTCGTGCCCAACCTATTTAAATGAATAATTGTAACATTAGGAAGATTTAGTATATCCAGTATTGTCAAAACCGTTGAGAGACAATCTCGTATTATATTTTGTTTAAATGCTATGTGATTTGGATATGAAGTGAGGTGATGTGGAAAATAATTTTTCTCAAGAATTATTCTAGCTATGTTCAAATATAATAATCTCTTTTCAAATTCTAATTTGTCTGACAATGATGAAAGCAATAATGTGTATGGTAAAATAAAAATTGAATAATTAAATAATTGATGTTTTCTTAATTCCAAATAATTATTCATTTGAAAAAATAGCAGAGGAAGTTTATCGTGCATCTTACTTGCCCTGTCATTTCTAAAAACCATCGAAGGCAGATTTAAAAGTGAAATCATTTGATTTGGGTCTGTTACAATTGGAATAAAGTGATAACGGACCCTTTTAAGTATATGAAGAGGATCTGACAGGAATAAAGGTTCTGTTATGTTAGGTGAAGTATTATATTTAAATTTATTATAATGTTTTTTAATATTATTTGTATGTGATGGAGTGGCAAAAGTGTCACCATCTGATGAAAATGATACAACTGTTATATTAACACTTTGAAGAATTTTTGCTAATTTTTTTAAAGTAGAAATTGTGGAATTGTTTCCTTTCCCTCCTTTTGATGGAACAATATGAAGTATAAAATTGTTGAGAGAAGGATTTAACGGTTGAACATGATATACGAAATAAGAATCTATGACTAAACTACTCACATTTTGCATCCATTCTTCGAAAACAGATATTGTGGTACTAGATTGAGTTAAAAGATCTTTACTCATTTGGTATTTCTCTATTAAACCTTCTACAGTACCATTAGAAAAAATCGATACAGTTGGATTAACTGAACAGGCATCTACTGCCAGAATAACGGGCTCATTTGCAGACCAATTTTTACTATATTCTTCTGCAATTATTTTTGTTTTAGTAATATCTGTTAAGAAATTTTGAAAATCATTTAGAAATATTTTTTGTTTGTAGAACATAGTTCGAACGCATGGAATTGGTATAAAAAATGATATAAATTCATAAGCTGCGGCTGAAATAAAAAATAACTTTAAACAAATTGTTAAAAGTTGATGGGAAGGCCTCCTAGTATTTGGATGTTTTCTTGATAATGCTGATAACTCATCTGAAATTTTTATTTGATTTGATTGTTTTTGAACTTGCTTGATTCGCTTTTGAATTTCATTTATTGAAAAATTGATGTCGGGAACCGGCGATGACCGTACAGATTCATCTCTCAGATAATCTTTCATTATATTTTCATAAACCATTCAAAAAGTTTTTATAAACATAAACAAAAAGTTAAGAAAAATTTTATTATTTTTAGTGACATTAAAATAAATGTAACTTATCAAATACTTCATTTTGTTTTAAAAGCAGTAAAGGAATAAATATATTTAATGCATATATTATAAAAATGATATTTTTATTAATCTTTCCTTAGTAATAAAATGGGAGCGGTCATTTCAATAATGCCGCCTTTTATTTGAAATTATGACAGCACACATAATATAATAATAAAAAGTGGTAGATATTCATTTAAATTTTTATTATATGCATTTATATTTTTTAAAAAATTATCATATATTGAGAAAAATTAGTTTGACATTCCACTTTTTGAGAGGGCTTCCCCAAAAAATTTCGTTGCAGCTACTCTAAAAATTGCAAAATTTAATTTGAATGTTTTATTCAATAATTGAATATTTTATTTATTTATAAGAAAACATTTTTATCTCAATAGTTATATAGAAGATATATGATATGTAATAAAATATTTAAGATATAATCAATAAAAAAGAAATTATTCTCACATTTTCTTTAATATTTTTAATTTAAATAATCAAGGGTCAGAGGTTCGATTCTCGTCACAAAAACAAAACAAAAAAAAAAAAAAAAGTGTGTAAATTATTTCTGGATAATCAGTATCTGTCAAACTTATATGGCGTGTTCTTTCCTTGTAAGCATTGTGCTCTTGCAAATAGTTTAAAAGATATTTCATATTTAAATATTGATGATGATACAGTAAATCAAATTATAATCAATATATTAGAATTTGATCAAAAACAAAGTTCAAGAACAAAAATCAAGCAAATTATGAATCTATTAAAATTAAATTTCAAAATATAAATCCTTGTTTACTAAATAACTTGGTTGTTTCCGTTTTGAAATCAATACATATACACCATCCAAAGAATATAGACTTTCCTTTGGATTTAGACTTTCAACGAATGAAAATTAATAGATTCGTTGATAAACACAACCAAAAACAACATAAAGTTAATAATATTGATAATAATGCTGATAATAATGAAGGAAAATCAGTAATACCAAGAGTTAAAATTCCAAATGATTCTGATGATCAGTTTTGGTATCGAGGTATTGACTCAAACATCATCAGAAAAGCAATGATGTTAAAGCATGAAACCATATGCGAAATAGAATACGTATATCCATCTCTAAAAGAAAATCACAAGTCAGTAAAAATTTGTGATTTATATTTCATAACCTATTTTCAACAAAAGGAGGAAAAAAACCTAGATGAAAGTTTCATACAATTTAAAATAGACTGTTGGGCAGAAGCTGATCGAATTATGAAACAAAAAAAGCTTTTAGATTAAAAAATAATTTAGTGATTTGGGAATTAAATTGCTTTTTTATATTAAAAGTAAAATTACTAAAAATTGGTAAAAAAAGGCGCTTTTCTTGTTAAAATAAGATAATCGGCTGCGGCCAAATATGGCTTCAAAAAAATTAAAATGGAGAGAGTTATTCAAAACATGATCGTATCATTTTCTGAGAGTTTAACTTTTTCTGAGTACAACTTTTATTATACGTATTTTAATCAGCCTAAAAAAAAAAATATATTGACTCTCAATTATAAAATGATTTTTATTCAGAAAAATAAAAATAGAAATATCTCAAAAATAGGAGTATAAAATTCTTATCCATTAAAGAACATTCTTAGTTTCAAAATAAAGAAATTATGATCAAAATTTCAATATTTCGTCAATTTATCTACATGAATACATCTTTTTCATTTTTCAATTAACCTTTACGGCCGTAGGCCGTAGTTGGAGAGTGCCGTTGTCAAATCCGTAATTTTGCCGAAGCCCATATATACAATAGCCGTATTTTATTTGGTCGATTTTGAGAAGAAATAAAATTATATTATTTTTTCAAAATCTTTTAAATTCAATTAATATACTATTTATAAGTAATAAATGGAGGAGACTCTTCAGTCTTCTGAAAAAGTTATGAGATTGAAATTGCATTAATGATATGAGCAGGCGAGGATGATTTGAAATAATGTTATGCTGATGTTGAATAAAATCAGCTTATATAACTGCAAGGACAATCATATGAAAGTGAGAATAGTTTCTGTAATAAATTGGTATAGTTTATTACACTGAGTTTTTTATATATATTTTAAAGTATTCAAAACAACTATTCAAAAAGTTCAAATATATCTTTATAAATATTCAATTATTTTAAGTTAAGAGAGATTCATCCAAAAATATCGTTCATGTTAACCTTTATTTTTGCATTTAGTAGATCAATTTGAGGAATACTTTAAAGTCATCAGGCTTGATTTCGTTACCTTTGCTGTCGGTGAACCATATCTTGTAGTCCCTCTTGTTTCCTATATATTCATACTTTCTATTATCATCACTTGGCATCACGTTTGCATACCACACAAGACTATCACAATACTTGTCCCTTTGAATGAACGTTGCATGGCATTCCGTCTCGGCATCTATATATCCATTACATGTAGCCCTACAGTACTGAATTTGCTGCTAAAATTTTTTCATTCAATTTGCTGCTTTAATATATTTTTCATTTTAATTAAAATAAATTTAATCATTTACGTATAAAATTTATGTTTTCAATTTTTGACTTTTGAGATTTGAGGATGAAATTTATTAAAATCATTTATGAAGGGGTGATGAATCAGTGGTATTGTAAAATTTAATAATATGTTCGGGTTTAAAGTTATGGCTTAGAAACATTCAGAAATCAGGATTTTTGGGCGAAGACCAAAAATCATGATTTCTACATACGACGTAAATTCACTGAAATATTAACATACTTGCCATCATCATGCGAAAAAAGGTTAAAATGAAAGATTTTAAGAAGATTTACCTTATTATAGTAGTGATAACATTATTTAAAAATATTCAGAAACAAAGAATAAGAAATGGGTATAACTAATCAAAAATACGTTTGCTTGAAAAATTTTGTTGAAAACTAGAGTTTAATAGCATATAAGCATTTGTATGAATGATAAAAAAAGAATAATATTTTTTATTCAATTTTTTTGAATATGCATTCAATTTGTTGATCATAGGAGGGAAAGCAATTGTTAGCAGACTTGTCGACTATTATTGAAAATTAAGAATATGGGATATATGAATACAAAAAATTTTAATTTGTCCTTTCTTTGTCAATTTTTATATATAATTATTTATAAATTACAATCAATATTTAAATATTTAAATCAGCATTTAAACACAATTATGAATACTAGTTATCGCATCATTGTGGTAAGGACGAATATCAACAGAAAAGGTAGAAAGCTCAACTTCGCTTATAGTATTAATCTTTGGAAAGTTGTTTTCATCATCTTTTTTGACAGGAAAATGGTCGGATTGATGATTGTTCTCATTGCTTAGCCAATTTATTATATCACTTTGCAAATCATGAAATTCTTTCATTCTTTGTTTGTAAGTTTCATTGTCTTTCAATAAAATATCGTATTGATTAATTTCGTTATTTAATATAACATTGCTTTTTGGTTCTGCATCTTCATTTTCTGTTGATTCTAAGCTTTTTTCGTCAGTAGAATTCATAAATTTGTTTGAAAAATAAGAGGAGGGTGAACCAAAAAAATTTATTGAAAAAGTTTATTTTAAAAATAATGATATCTTCTTAAATAAAGAACAATGTCTTTATTTTCTTAATTATTAAATTGTATTAAATTGTATTATAAATATAGTATTTATTTAAATTTCTTAAATAAGATATTTGTTAAAATCATTAAAATTATAATATTTTGAATGAAGGTAAAACGTCAGCAATCATCAATTATTATATGAAATGTATTTATTTATGGCTTCTTTATACGATTTTGAAAACATTTTTATACTTTTTCTAACCATTTAGGAAAAAATATGATTTTTGAGAGGTGCGGACACCTACTTTAAATTTTGAACGTTTATAAAAATATGTATATCTTTTTATGTATTAATAATAACTAAATATAATTTTGTTATTATATTATAGTGCACTTATTTTATATATTTATTATTTAAATGTTTTAAAATATCAATTATATAAGTTATAATAATCAAACAAGTATCCTATGAAAATAACCCAATCCAGCTACCTGATGGATGGAATGAAATTATAATGATTAATTATTATATATATTGAAAATTAATGATTAAATATGCATTTTGTTATTTTATAAATATTTCATATTTTGTTAAAAAGTTCATTTTAATGAATTTTTACATATTTTTTTGAAATATCTAAATAAATAAAGAATTTATTTAGATTATAATTACATTTAAATATTTTACATTTAATTTAATAAAGATATGCTAAATTTAGTTTAATTTGATTCAGGGGGCTGAGCTGCAAAAATCAATTTTAAAATCATAAACATTAATAACGATTTTTTTTCAATAAAAAATTTTTATTAAAATATTAAGCAAATATCTTTTTATATTTTTATGTATATCATAGATTATATAACTTTTAATAATATTATATATACTATAAAAATATTTAAAATAAATATAAACAATTAATAAACTTTATATAACTGTATATTCTAAATATTGAACAATTATTATTTTAAAATACAAATCTTTTAATGATGTTAATTCAAAAATAATCAATAGTTTATGCCGAATTTTGGAATTACGGCTCATGGAGTTGAAATTACGGCATAAAAAACGGTAACTTTTTCAAATAATAAATGGTCAAGTTAAAATAATAACTTAAAATAATTGAATATTTATAAAGATATATTTGAATTTTTAACTTCGAAATAGGAGTGACTACCCCCTTAAGAAATTTTCTATTTTTCTCAAATTTTATAAGATTACTGCATTAATGCTGAATTATAAAATAAATACCATTATAAGTGATTTCAGTAAATGAAATACAAAAGCTTATATTAAGAACAATAACCAAAATTTTATAAAAACAATACAACTAATTCAAAAATTTGAGTTAATTGAATTAAAGAATAAAATAAAAATCTCATTAGAAAAATATGCTTTATTTTATTCTTTTTTACTTTATCCAGTTTTCATTTTGTGATATTCAACCAATAATACATAAAAGAATCCTCAAAAATGGTGATGGCGGAGCTGAATATTACAGAATTCCAGCCATTACATTTGCTCCTGATAATAAAACGCTTGTAACTGCAACAGATAAAAGATGGGTAACTAGAAGTGATCTTCCAAATAAAATTGATGTAGTTATCAAAATCAGTAAAGATAATGGTTTAACATGGACTGTTTCAAAAGAGATTACTCCTGGAAAATCAGATAAATTCGGTTATGGCGATCCATGCCTTATTGTGGACAGACAAGCCAATTTAATTTTTTGTTTATATACAGGAATTAAAGGCACCATGGCTTCAACAAAAGATGATCGCCAACGAAATTATTACTGCGTTTCAAAAGATAACGGAGAAACATGGTCAAGCCCCATTGATATTACAGATATGCTGTATGGAACAGGATGTAGGGATCCTATCCGATCTCAATATTACTCTTGCTTCTTAACTTCTGGCAACGGTCTCCAAACACGAAGCGGCCGTTTAATGCTAGTAGGAATCGTTAGGGAAACATCTGCAAAAACATTATCAACGCATACAGTTTATTCAGACGATCATGGAAAAACATGGACAATGAGCCCATATGCATCAGTGAATGATGGTGATGAATCAAAACTTGTTGAACTAAATAATGGCTCTATTATAATGGACATAAGGACTAAAAAATTCAGAAGATTTTCAATATCTAATGATGAAGGGATAACTTGGAATTTTACCTTCTCACACCCTTATTTGCAGGATCCTGGATGTAATGGCGAAATAATGCGCTACACATCAACACTTGATGGTTATGATAAAAATAGATTACTTCATACTAACGTAAACCACTCTTCAGTAAGACAGAACTTGGTGATAAAAGTAAGCTATGACGAGGGTAATACATGGGTTCATGAAAAAGTTATCTGCGCTGGAAGATCTATTTATTCATCAATTGCTGTTTCGGTAATTGATGGGAAAATTTACGTTTATTGGGAAAAGAATTTGAGCAATAATGATGCTGATGGTTTTGACTTAGTAGTTACAACTCTAACTCTTGATTGGATAACAGATGGTAAAGATACATGGAAGCCTCCATCAAGATAATCAACTATTTTTAATATATAAAATTAACTAATTTTATTAATTTTTGCCTTATATTTATGATAATTTCTGAAAAATGAGATAAAATGATTTAGACATTTGTAAGCCAATAATTTAACAAACTCATTAATTAAATGATAAAATAAAGTACAGCTCGGAATTACTACTGCAGGCCCATTCAATTTTTTGTCTTCTTATGACTGCAATATGGGATTTTGCAAAAAATTTTCAAATTAAAAATTTTTGATGATAAAAATTTTGAAAAATTTTGCTTTATTTTAAGTTTTGAGAAATTATAACAAATAATTTAAAATGCTATCAAAAGCAGAGTTGCAACTTGCAAGTTAATTTGAGACCATTTCTCAAAATTCAATAAAAATTGAGATAAATGGTCTCAAATAAATTGAATAAATTGAAATCGTTAAAATAACTTTCTTATAAAAAGGTCATACAACTAAATTGAATAAAAAATAAAATTAAATAAATTTATATTTATCTTAATAAATAATTTATTTTATAATTATAATATATAATTTATATGTTATATATCCAATATTATAAAATGTAATGATTGAAATAAAGACTTTAATTAAAATACAATATATATCGATTTCTTATATATTTGTATCATTTAAAAAATATAAATGTTATTTGAATGGGTATACTATGTGTTATACAAATAATATTTTGCTTTTTGACGAAATCCTTCAGTAACTGAAATATTAGACTTTTTATATTTATCAGACCAATCAACTAAATCTTCATTTTTAGAAAAAACTCACATTTGATTTGGAATGAAATTCAAATATATTAGAGAGTAAATGCATATAAATAAAATTATATTCTTCATTGGACTCCTGTAACGTCCAATTTTTTTAAAATCGTCATTTAATAATTCAACAAATTCAATTTTTCTGTATTTTTAGCTAAAAAATGAAATTTTTTTTTCAATAATAATAACTATTTTTATATAAAACTAAATGTTTTAAAAGCATATAAAAAGATATCAGTAGCATCAACATCAATTCCTTCATGATTTAATAAAAGATAAATCATTTCAATTTTTTCTTCATTAACAGCATAATGTAAGGCTGTTCTATAAATAAAAGCATTATTTCATTTAATTAAAAAAAAGGCAATTTTTCTATAAATAAAAAATAGATTTTAAATTTCGCCATGAAAAACCATTAATTATGTAATTCTATAAAAAAAAGTAAAGTAGAGTTTCATGAATAAAGTAAACATTTGGTAAATTTCATTAAATGCTAACAATGTTATTTAAAAATATGATTTAAAATGATATAAAAAAAAAACAGAGTTGAATTTCATTGATTCACATAATTGAAATGATATAAGAAAATCATTTTATTAAATTGATTTGCAATTGATATCAATTCCTTCATGATTTAATAAACATCTTAAAATTTCAATGTTTCCTTTTTTGATTGCTAATTGCAAAACTGTCTCATTTAATTTTATGTTTTAAATTTCATTAAAATAGCCATTGTTTCAATATCATAAAAGCAATGATTCTTGAAATTTTATACAACGATTTGTTATTGAAATGTAATTAAGAATATAGATTTGATATGAGATAAATTACCGATTACAATTATGTTAAAAATATAATAATGATAATTCTATCTAAATTAATGATTAAAATGCGATTAATGCAATAACTTGAATTCCGTTAAAATATAATTATTGTGAAATTGTATTGAATATTGGAATTTAAAATTATATTGAAATCTTGAATCTCAAATATCATAAGAAATAAGATTTTTTAGTGATTCCATAAAACATCGAACATAAAATGTCATACAAAAAAAAGGAAAGCGAAATTTTATGCAAATAATGTAATAATAAACCACAATAGAAAGATACAAATTCAGAACGCCGTTAAAAAAAGAAAAGTTAAAATGAAATTAAAACATTTTGATTTGAAATTATATAAAATTAATCGATTTTGAATTATATTCAAACAAAAAATATTCTGAATATGATAAAATTATTAAATCATTAAATGGTATAAAAAAATCAATGTTTAAAACAAGAGTTTTATTAACATCGATATCGGGCCTTTGTAACAAAAGCTGAACAATTTGAGCATTTCCTTTTTCTATTGCGTCATGAAGAGCCGTTGCATATAATTTATAAATCAATTTCATTAAAATATTTGATTGATAATATTATGAAAATTATTTATTAAAATTGAATAAAAAAAAAATAATGTGTCTGAATTTCATAAGAAAAATTAGTATTTCAAATTACATTAAATCAACTGAATCAAAACTCTACTAAAAATATAGAGTTGTAATTGCATAAAACAACTGATATTTGTAATTAGATTGAATAAGAAGATATAAATCATATCAAAAATATATATTAGAACGTAATTTAATTGATTATTTTAGAATCTGATGAAAAAAAGTAAAATTTTGTAACTCCATTAAGAGATTTTATGTCAAATTATATTCAAAATATATGTATTTAATTTCATTTTAATACAAAATTTGAAATGAAATCAAAAAAGTCATATAAATTCCATATATAGTATTGTTTTTGAACATAATAAAGATCGGAAATTGAAATGATATGAAATATCTAATGGAAAATTGAATTAAAATCATATATTTAATTCTATAAATAGACTTAATTTATGAAATGCTATTCGAAAAAAACAGCATGTAATTGCATTTAAAATGTTGAAATTTAAAATTGTAATAAGATTAATATTAAGCTTTTCATTATGCAATAAAAGATTAATAATATCTAAATTTTCTTTTTGAATTGCTATATGAAGTGGTGATGTATTTAAATATGTAACAAAATTTTATTAAATACTCAAATTGCTAATGTCATGAAAAAATTGTCAATTTTAACGATATTCAAAAAATACTATTTTCAAATCATATAAAACAATATAATATGTAATAGCTATATGAAAATATAAGAATTAAAATATGATTAAAACGCAGTATTAAAATTAAATTTGGAGTATAAATAAATATGATTAAAATTTGATAAATAACATTCAATTTTAAAATTGTAGTGAAATAAAAGATAAAATTAAAATGTCATGCAAAACATTAAATTCTAAATTGCATAAAAAAGGAAGGATAAATTTCATTTAAAACTCCAAAATGAATGATATTAAAAAAATATATTTTAAATTTCATTAATATATGAATAAAAACAAAATGAAAATATTCAAATAAAATGACATGAAATGTAAAAAGTAAAATATTATAAAAAAAACAAAAGTGAAATTGTATGAAACAATAAATTTGAAACAAGATTTAAAATAAAATTAAAATTTGATGAAAGTTTTTGATTTCAAACATAGTGAAATTAATAAAATTAGAATACCAAAATAAGAGAAACTTATTAAAATTCCATTAAATTACTTAAATTTGAATGGCATGAAAATTGAATTCAAAATGTAATAAAAACATGTAAAAATGAAATTCCATCAAAAAGAAAACGTCAAACTAGATTTAAAAAGGCATATTGTTGAAATGAAATTAAAAATAGTGCCTGAATTCCATACAAATATTTGTTTAAGGGACCACTATCAAATTCTATGTTAAAAATTCTATGAGTTATCACAAAATTAATTGACTTAAAAAAAATTATTTCATGAGTATTTTTGCTATATTTTGGTATATATAAATTATATAAATTACATATCATTTATTTCTATTCTTCTTTTAAGCCTATTCCCTTTTTTCAATAAAAATTTAAAAGTTGAAAGGAGTAAAAATTTTACAAAAATGATCGGAATGGTGAAATTTTAAAGTTTTAAACTTTTTCCGAGATAACAACTATTGAATTTTCTTTTCTGTGAGTTTTCTCAATATTGAAATGTTTACAAAAAAATATGATAGTGGTCCCTTAAATCAAATCAAATAAATAAATAAAAATTGCATCAAATCCTAGCAAAGAATTTGATAAAATTGAAAAAGAATTCGATAAAATAATGAATTAAAACTAAATTAAAAGCAATTATTTAAATGAAATGAAATAATTATATTTTGAATGCCAAAAATTTACGTGGTTTAAAACATTATAAAAAAAGATTGATTTATAATTCCATCAAATTATTAACATTGGAATAGTATTTAAATTTTATAATTTCAATTTGATTTAAAAAAAGGATATTTAAACAAAAGCATCATTAAAATCCAATAAATAATAAACTTTATAAAACAAATTTCAATAAATTGTATTAATTTCATATTTTTTGAAATGTCATAAGAATTTTTTTTAGGAATCAAATAAAAAAACAATGATATCAAAACAGTATAAAGAAAATAAATTGATTTGAAATTTCATACAAAAAAATGATTAAAAATAAATATTTCATTAATATCAAAACAAGGCTGTTCTAATAAAAAATTAATCACATCGATGTTTTCTTTTTCAAATGCTATTTTAGAAACACCAGTGATGCATTTTTTCATAGTATCCAATTTATAAACAAAATTTTCTGAAGCTTTTGGAGAAAAACCGAAATTTTTTTCTCTATCTTGAACCAATTTTTTATTGATATTATCATCCAATTTAGATGCATCAAGACTTTCTAATAAAACAGCGAAATCGGGATTTTTATTCTGATTGTCATCAATATTATCATTATTATTGTTATCATTGTTATTGTTATCATTGTTATTGTTATCATTGTTATTGTTATCATTGTTATTGTTATCATTGTTATTGTTATCATTGTTATTGTTATCATTGTTATTGTTATTGTTATTATTGTTATCATTGTTATTTTCGTTGCCTTCAAGTTTTGCAGCAATGAATTTATAAGCTTTCTTGTGATCATTAAGTACTCTTTCTGCATGGTAAAAAATGTTGTAAAGAGAGTTGATTGGAACTTGATACAGTTTTTCGGAAAGATTGCTGATGTAATAGTCCAAATCCTTCGCAATGTAAAGTTCATATGATGATCGATCCCAATTTCCCCTTTTTTGGTGGTTGTTATCGTAACTTGCAAGTAAACAGTCAATCTTTGCCCCGCGAATTACTTCTCTGTCAGAATCTTCAGTGAAGTGATTTTTAAGAACACCGAATTCATTGCTTAAAAGATAGAATTCAAACGCGTTGTTTGCGTTTATTTCTGGTTCTTGGGAATTTTGCAAATAGTTCAAAAATGATTGGAAGACTTCGTCTGTAACTTGCGATTCTACAACATAATCTTCATTTCTCATGAATTTGATACCGATTTCTCTATTAAGTTGGGTAAAAAGTTCTGCACTACGTTCGTAGCCTAATGAAAGCAGAAATCTTCTGCCATTTAAAATCAAAGTATGCTGAATTTCCATTTGGAATAGTAGATAAAAATTTCAATAGTTTAAAATTGAATTGAAAATAATCGTTTATATTGAAATTTCGAAAATTTAAAAATCTAGTTTTTATCATAATTTTTTGTTCAAAAAAATAATTTTTATTTATTTAAACAAAGAAATTTGATGAAATATTTCATTGATAAAAGATTTATTTGGCAGATAACATTATTTGAAACTCTAAAATTAAATGTAACACTTCATGCTTTTGGTTTTTGACAAGCTATACCATAAGAGAACCAAAATAATTTTATATCAGTTTTTTTTTTCTTGATAATATTAGATGGCAGAAGATATTTACTAAAAAATAATGATTGAACTGTATTTTTTTTACTTACAACTTTAACACATTTTATATTCCCTATATTATCTTTACACAATCCTCCATTAAAACCATCTACAGTAAACTTTCCAGGCTGTGTTAATATTCAATCATCATCATTTCTAATACAAATTGCTGTACATTCTTTGAGCAATAAATTCGGTGCTTAAAAGCCCCAAACTCTGGCCATAAAGAAAGAGTTGAACTAGTATTAAATCAAAAATGAATTTAAATCAAAGGAATGCAAATGTATTTTTGAATTTAAGTATAACATTTTTCAAAAGGGCAGCGACCAATGTCCCTACTTTAACGGTCACTGTTAACGGTCATATTGGTAGGGACAAATGGAGCAGCGACAAATGTCCCTACTTCACCTCACAAATTTTATAGCCGTTAAAAATGACCGTTAAAGTAGGGACATTTGGTATTTTCCTTTTTTCAAAAAATCAATTTTCCAAAAATTTTGAAAGCCATTTAAAAAATTCAAAAAAAATTATTCAAAATTTTGGTAAGAATTTAATTTTTTTTCTCCTCCCTTTTGATGAATAAAGAAGAGTTATCTAATATTCACACCCAAGTTAGTGAATTTATCTCTAAAAACAAGGAAAAGTATGATACTATTATCGATTTACAAAATATTTTGTATAATTTGACAGAAGATTCATATCCAGCAGCAATCGAACTAATTAATGACAACAAGAATCTTTTTTTTAACAATCACTCCAATTCAATTTTTTTTTTCTGTCTCATTATCAAATCGTCGCAATTTAATTTCAAACATTTTGAGGTAAACCTTGACATTTTACTAAATTTTTCACCAGAGCTCAAAAAGTGTCACACAACAGATTTTGAATTGATAGGAATTAGTTCTGATTTTACAAATTCATTGAATTATCTATTTGATAAAAATTTTTTTTCTATTGAATCGATCATTTCATATTCATTTTGCGACGCATTTGTTTTCATCAACTTTTTTCCTGAAATTAAGAAAGAAGATCCCGAGTATGCTAAAAAGCATTTATATAATTTTTTTTCGCCGAATCGCGTTCAAAATCTGAGCAATTATTATGTGAAAGATCCGTACATCAGAAAGAAATACTTGATTGAATTTCTTAGAATGGTTCAAATCAACCCAGAAGAACACATCAAGAATCGGAATCTGAATTATCATCCATCGAGTCTTCACAAGCTCATTCGTGAAGATGACATTGATTCATTCCAGTCGTATTTATCACAGAACGAAGTCAGCGTCAATCATCGAATAAAGAATTCATATTACGAAAGGGCGAGAACGATAGATGATAGTATGTCATTAATTCAAGTTTCAGCCATTTACGGCTCAATCAAAATATTCAAATTCTTATGGCTAAGTCAAGACATCATCATAGATGAAAATTTACTGTGTTACGCTTATTGTGGCTACAATTTCGACATCATTCATCTTTGTGAATCGAAGTGTTCGTATGACAAAGTCTATCTGCAGCCGATTGCACTTCACCAAGACAATCTTCTTGATTATTTCATTGAGAATTTCAGCGATGAAATAAAGGAGGATGAAAAATTTAAAGCAAAAATGAAAGATTTTGAAAACGATGAAAACAATTTGTATCAGACACATCTTAATTATGCAAGCATTGAAATGGCATTCTATTCTCTGAATTATAATGTTATTTTGAATTGTCTTGAAAAAATCGTGTACATTGCTCGAAATATACAAAATGTCGAATCGAATGATGGAGATAACCAAATTTCACACATTGCATGCATTGATTTCGACTTGTTTCATTTCATTTATTGCCAACGAAAACCAAACATCGATAAATGTAAATGCGGTTCGCATAATAAGCTTTTGTATAATTCAATAAAATTATGTAAAAACGATGTCGTAATCTTTATCTTTAATGACATGAAAAAGATTGATTATATTTTTATTTTATTATCGTCATGTTTGAAGTACAACCACGATATTGCAAATTACATCCTCGATTTGCAACTGGAGGAGAAAAAAAGAAATGAGGGCCCGATTTTTAGTGAATTTTAT
Source organism: Tritrichomonas musculus (assembly GCA_039105265.1). Taxonomy (NCBI): domain Eukaryota; phylum Parabasalia; order Tritrichomonadida; family Tritrichomonadidae; genus Tritrichomonas; species Tritrichomonas musculus. Next base: position 85,768 of record JAPFFF010000076.1, on the reverse strand, counting down.
AGAAACATATATAAAGATTTTTTGCATGAAGCCTTAAGAATTTATGATGAAGATATTATTGTGAAAATGATCAAATTATATGACTTTTTTGATCAAGGTTATGCTTCAATTTTTATTCAGCATGCTTTCGAACTGCTTTCCTCAAAAATGATTGTGTCGCTGTTGAAGAAATTGGCCACTTTTGTCAGAAAGAATGATATGATATTGATGATGGATATTTTAAGAGGAAACGATCCAAAGTATATTTCTATATTCCAGCAGCATAGAATTATTTAATAATTCAATATTGAAAATTGAATTAAGTAATATCACAAAAAGTTATAATAAAAATTTTTTTAAAACAACTTTTTTTTCGTAACAAATGCATTGTTTTAATTTTATAATAAAAATAGCATGCTTTATCTTGCAGTTTATTTTTTATATACTATCAAATATTTAATTTCAACCAAATGTAAATAAGATATCTAATAGTATTGTTAAATGTATTTAAAATTATAGGTTTACAGGAAATAAATATTTAAATGAAATTCGACAATGATGATAGTTATTTAATGTTTTTAATTAAGAAACAGAAATATGATGTTGTAGTTGTTATATAATTAAATTATATTACAAAATGGTTATTGAATAAGCTGTATAAAATCAAAAAGATATAATAAATAATAGAAGGGTGATTAGTCTAGTGGTATGATTCTCGCTTTGGGTGCGAGAGGTCTCGGGTTCAATTCCCGAATCGCCCCTTTTTTTGGATTTTTTTTTTTTAAACTATTTATTATTTATTAATAATTATTGAAGCCAAAGCCTTCATAAAAGAGTGCATTTATGTATTTTATATTAGGATTTGTTATTTCTTTAGGCTTTTCAATATTTATTCTACCAAACAAAATTTGATATGGAGGAGTGTGAATAATTTCAAGCATAGTTTTTATAATTCCTTTGATTTCATTAACAAAAATATTTTTAGATTCTTGATTTGAAATGATGAAATCAAAAATATCTCCCAAATCTTCTCTAGAATCATTTTCCAAAGTCTTTAATTTTATTGTTTTATTATCATTATCATTATCATATCCATACAAATTTGTCATATCGTAATTATTAACTATATGAGATGATTTTTTATGGCAATCTAATAAAAAAAATTTGATTTTTTTACTTAAATTTGGCTGATTAATTAAATTGAATGACGGGAAATTGAAAATACAATCTTTAAGATATGAGAAAAAATAATCAGCATTTTCTTTGTTAATTCTCAAAAATTCTATATTCACATTGAGTTTCTTTAAAGCTCTTACGAAATATTTTTTGCATTCAATAAGATTTGAAAGTGACAAATAATAATCGGCAAGTTTTAAATTTGTCAAACAAATGACAAAAGTTTTTGATATTTCTAACCGTTTGTCATGATGTTCACGATTACGGAACATTAAAGGTGAATCTTCGTTATCTGAAGCTTTTTTGTAATATTCAATGGATTCAATAGTCAGTTTTCCATTTTTTTCTCTCAAACGACCAAGATTGTAGTCGGCAAGAGGGAAATTGTTCTTTGATGATTTTGAGTACATGTATTCTGCCTTTATGATGTCATTTAAATAAATCTCGTTCAAAATGGCATAATTGTTCTGGCCAAAAGGATACTCCATGAAAGCAGCCTCCTTAATGAAATGGCATGCTTTTTCAACGTCATCAAATAGTGTCAAATAGATTAAACCGAGATCATTATAAGAATGGTAAAAATAATTATTGTAGATATTTTTAATAAAACTCATTTTGTCAACTTTATTGTTGACTTCTTTTTGATCGTAATGAATTTGAATAGATCTCAGAAAATATTGAATTGCTTTTGATATGTCTCTATTGAAAAAGTTACCATTTGAATGAAAATCACCTAAGAAAAAAAGTGCATCAGGATTGCCATATTGAACAGATAATATATAATATTCTTCTGCCCTTAAAAAGTTTGGTTCAACACCTTTTCCATTATAATAAATTTTTCCTATTTGTAAAAGTGCGTCAGAATTCAGAAGTAATGCTGACTTGTCATAATATTTTTTAGCTTTTTGATAGTCTTTTTCAACACCAAAACCGTTAAAATAAATATCACCTAATTTATTTAATGCATTAGAATTATTCTTTTCAGCTGATTGCTCATAATATTTCAAAGCTTTTTGAAAGTCTTTTTGAATACCTTTTCCTTCAAAATAAAGATTTCCTAATTTAAACAAAGCTTCTGAATTATTTTGTTGTGCAGCTTTTTGATAATATTTCAATGATTCTGAATAATCTGATTTCACATGAATACTATCACAATAAATATCGCCTATATTCAGATACGCAATCAAGTTGTTTTGTTTACAGGACAGACTAAAACAATTTATAGCTTTATCAAAACACTTGTTTACATTTAAATAAAGATAACCTAAGTTGTTCAATGCAATAGGATCATTTAATTTGGCTGACAATTCATAATATTCAATTGCTTTTGAATGGCTTTGTTCAACACCTAAACCAAAATAATAAAGACACGCTAAATTATTTAAAGCTTTGGAATTGTTTTGTTTGGCTGCTTTTTCAAAATATTCTTTAGCTTTTGAATAACTTTGTGTTACTTCGTAACCTTTTTTATAAAGAATTCCGAGATAAACAAAAGCGTCAGAATTATTTTGTTTTGCTGACAATTCAAAAAGTTCTTTTGCTTTTGAATAACTTTGTTCAACTCCCCAACCGTTTATGTAAAGATGTGCCAAATTGTTTAATGCATCAGAATTGTTGAGTTTTGACGACATTTCAAAATATTTTTTAGCTTTTAAATAACTTTTTTCAACACCTAATCCATATGCGTGAATGATTCCTAGATTATTTAAAGCTTCAGGATTACTTTGTTGAGCTGATATTTCATAATATGCTCTAGCTTTTGAATAACTTTTTGGAAAACCAAGACCATTTTCATACAAATATCCCAAATTATTAAATGCGTCAGAATTGTTCTTTTTTGCAGCCTTTTCATAGTATTCAATAGCTTTTGAATAACTTTGTTCAACACCATAACCTTTCTCATAAAGAACACCTAAACAATTAAATGCTTTAGGATTATTCTTTTCAGCAGATTCTTCAAACAATTCTTTAGCTTTCGAATAACTTTTTTCAACACCAAAACCATTTGCATAAAGATTTCCTAAGTAAACAAGTGCATCAGTATTATTTTGTTTTTTTGATAATTCATAATATTCTTTAGCTTTAATATAATCTACATCAACTCCTAAACCGTTTGCATACAAATTTCCTAAGTTATTTAATGCATCTGAATTGTTCTGTTTTATTGATAATTCATAATATTCTTTAGCTTTTGAAAAGCTTTGTTCAACTCCTAAACCATTTGCATATATAATTCCTAAATTAAGAAATGAATAAGAATTCTTTTTAGTAGCTGATATTTCATAATATTCTCTTGCTTTTGTATAACTCTGTTCAACACCAATTCCATGAAAATAAAAATAACCTAGGTTATTCAATGCTTTTGTATTTTTTCTTTCTGCGGCCAATTTATAATATTTTATTGCTTTATCATAACTCTGTTCAACTCCCATTCCGAATTCATAAAGAGAACCTAAATTATGAAATGCAAAAGAATTATTTTGTTTTATTGCTAATTCATAATATTCTTTAGCTTTTGTATAATTTACTTCAACTCCTAATCCATCTCTATACAAATTTCCTAGGTTATTTAAAGCATATGGATTATTTTGAATTGCTGCTAATTCATAATATCCCTTAGCTTTTATATAATCAGGTTCAACACCAATTCCATTTTTGTATATATAGCCTAAATTATCTAATGCTTCAGGATTATTTTGTTTGGCTGATTTTTCATAATATTCAATTGCTTTGGCATAATTTTGTATAACTCCAAGTCCATGATAATAAAGATATGCTAAGTGATTCAATCCATCGGAATTATTTTGTTGTGCTGATAATTCAAAGCATTCTTTAGCTTTGGCATAATTTTGTTCAACGCCATTTCCATTCTCATAAAGAGTTCCTAATTGGTTTAATGCTTCTGGATTGTTTTGTTGTGCTGATAATTCAAAGTATTCTTTAGCTTTTAAATAACTTTGTTCAACGCCAATTCCTTTGGAATACATTGAACCAATAACAAACAAAATATTAGATTTACTTTCTTTATCTTCCAAAGAAAGTAAAAAATAGTTAATTAAAGATATAAACAAATCATTCACATCATTTTGAATGATCAAACTTTCATAAATAAATTGAATAATTTGTGCCTTTTTATCCAATAAAAATGAATCTTCACATAAGAATTCATTGAATTCTATATTAAAAATTGATTTGATTTTGGTAACATTTAATCTTGCTTCAGGTTCAATTTTATAACAGTGATCAAAGATCATTTGAATATTTTTTGAAAAATTTTTAATTTCAACTTTTTCTTTCATATTTATCGAATCAATAACTTCATTACATTTTTTTAGATTTTCGTTATGAAAGATAAAATAAATTATCAAGCCAAATGAGTAAATATCCGTTGGATATGAAACGCTTTCTCCTTTGTTTTGTTCCGGTGATGAATATAAAAAAGATCCAATATTATTTGTCATTTGCTGATTTAAAGAATCATCTTCATCTTTTGGATGACGAATTGTTTCAAAATCAGAGATATAAGGAAGAAAGTCATGATCAATAAGAATATTTGAAGGCTTAAGATCACGATGAATTAATTTATTGGAATGAAAAAAATCAATTCCTTGCAAAATTCTATTAACAATTATCAATTGAAATAACTTATCGTTTTGGTCAATTTTTAAAGAACTAAGAGGACCGTTACTCATATATTCATAGATATAACCAATGATTTTATTATCATTTTTTAAATACCCATAAAAATGAGTCAAACATCGATGTGTATATTTTTTGTTAAAATTTGTTTCATTCACTTTTTCACTTGTTATTTGTTCAGGACTATTCAATTTTTTCATTGCGAAAATATAGAAACTTTTAATATGAAAGACCAAATAAAATGTTGCTTTATAACTAGAAGATAATAATCTTAAAATAATAAAATCTTTTTCTTCAAAATCAATGCAATGCTTTTTTGTTTGCGCTTTGTTTTTTATTTGTGAAAAATCTTCTGCTTTTGATTTCTTTGAATTTAAAAGATCAATAAATTTAGATTTAATAATTCGCTCATTAGTGCTGCTTGCCTGATCAAAATCAAAAAATGATGGATTTGTAAAATAATCAGTTGGATAAAAATATCGTCGTATTAAATATGCTAAAATTGAAATGAATGTGTTATAAATAAATTGGTTGTTTTTATTAAAATTTATTTTTTTACAAAATGCAAGGATTTCTTCTTCAACTTCAACTTCTTCTTTTGTTTTATAACCATCTATTATTTTATGGCTGATGTTGATTAATGATATTTTATTCTTTTTCAAATTTGCGATAATTTTTTTGATTATGGAAAATTCAATTTGCTCAATAATTATGCACTGACCTTCAACACAAAAAACAACATCAGCTACATTAAACATTGACTTTTTTCTTGGGAGCATTGTTTCACAAATAATTGGAAAAAAATTATATATATTAAATATTATAAACTTATATTTTTGAAGATGACTAAAAATAAAATGTATAATTTTATCTTTATTAGAATTTTGGTTGTGATATCTGAAATCTTGAAAATTTGTAAAGTTTAGATAATGATATGTAAATTGGGAATAAATCTTTTTTGCAATCTCGCTTTGAATACAATTAATTATCGATGAATATTTCGGTGGCATGCTTTGAAAAGTCATGTTGTCCATTATTATCAAAGTTTCATATATAGACTTATATTTTGAAAATGAGTGATCGTTAATTGTCTTTAAAGAGAATTAAATTAGAATTAAATGATCAAAGTTAAAATATTTTTTAATAATGTGAGGGTGATTAGCTCAGTGGTAGAGCGCTACTTTAGCATAGTAGAGGCCAGGGGTTCAACTCCCCTATCATCCATTTTTTTTTTAATTTTATTAGTCTTTCCTTTTTTATTAAATTACCATCTTTGTGGTCATAACAGATTATTTCATGAGGTAAGAAGTCAGAAAACAATTCACTTCAGCTTTTGGAGGTGTTTTCTATACTTGATATCACCAATGATGAATTCATTAGCTTTCCATTTATTATTTCATCATAGTTAACTTTGCTGTTCATTATCCTCAAATTCTATAGAATTCAAATTAAATATTTTTTTCGAAAAAGTTAAATAATTTGTAGATAAATATTCAAAAAAGTTGATTTTCTCTTTTTAAAAAACTACTGTTTTTACCAAAATAATTACTGATTCAAAAGAATTAGTGTTTACCAATGCAACAGAAGGAATTTTTGACTTCTGATAAAGATCTTTATCAGCAATTCAAAAGCAGATTCACCAATAGAAGGAACACTAGAAGGAACTTAGACCTGTGCCAAAGATAAACTGCTATAGAAAGCTTTTTTATCAAAGAGTGACCAAGTTAAAGTTATTCTTATTAAGGTCTTGGCTGAGGATTTATAAATATTTTTTATAAAATTGAATTTTTCTTGTTAAAAAATAATCAAATAAAGATTCATATATGAAGGGTGATTAGCTCAGTGGTAGAGCGCCACTTTAGCATAGTGGAGGCCAGGGGTTCAACTCCCCTATCATCCATTTTTTGATTTTTTTCTATGAGAAGAAAAAGATTCACCTTTGATTTTACAATTTTAAGTGTTCAAGCATTCTTTATCAATATTAAAATAACTCCACACTTTGAAAAAAATTAATCATAAGCCTTAATAATGAAGTCATAATTACTGATTATTTTTAAAAGTTTGAATGTTTATTTTTGAATATAAAGTGTGGAGTTATTTTAATCAGTTCATGAAATGATACGTCAAGCTATTCGAACACAAAGTATTCAAGAAGCCAGAGAGGAACCAGATTATTCCACAAAGATGGATCGAAAGGAATAATTAAAATTGATGATCCAGGTTCTTGGTTAATTGATACTCCAATTGTCCTTCTTTTGCTTCTCTGGATCTTTATTGATAATTGTAAAACATCAGCTCAACGTGTCTGTGCAAAACTTGCAATCGTTGATTGCATGCTGATTCAATCACCAATGATCAGCAAATATATGCCTGAGTTCTTGACCTACATTCAAGATAAACTGACATTTCTTCCTGATGATTTCAATTCTGTTTACATACATCATCTTTCAACATTGGCACTCAAAAATCAAAACAATCCTCAGATTGTCAACTTTTACATGAGTGAAAGGAATTGCTTTAATTTCATGAAAATTAATCAGATGTTTAAATCCAAAACTCTTGAATTTGATAAAGTTCCAATTATTGATTTTGATTCATCGAACCATGTTCTTACTCCAACAAACTCGAATGAAATCATTCAACTAATGAGGAATTACAAATCTGCGAATGATTTCCCTGTTTGGTATTTCATTCCAATTTGGAAGACAATTTCATCAATTCAATATGAAAGATACATTCCTAATGATGATGATGATGCATGCACAATCAATCCAACTTTTGCTTGTGTTAGTAATAATCTTGATGTTCCTTTATTGTGCACATTTTCAATAACAGTCACAAAACGCAAAAATAACAATAATGAAGAACATGAAGAAGAAGAAGAAAATAATGATGATGATGAAAATTATAATTGTGAACTTAAGGTTAATAATCATGGTAAATATGAAGATGGAGAAACAATTAAATTGGAAAGATTACAAAAAGTTTACTTTGGATATTATGTAATTAATCCAAAAGAACGAAAACAGTTTAATTGGACTGGTGGGAGGAAAGTCAACGTTAAACTTCAAATGTACAAAGTTATACAAAACAAGCAACTCATGCATGATACTCTTATGTGTGATATTAAATCATTCGCAGTTGATTGGAATGACTCGAACACAGAAGAATTGTTGCTCGAAATCACGAGCATCAATTTCAAGATCAAGAATTTCATCTTTATATTACTAGAAACATTGAACATGACAGATTTGATTCATAAATTTGGAATTCATGTTGTTCAATGCAAAGTCTTTTGTCTCTTCCTGTTTAACTTATATCTTTCCAATTTCTCAGAGAGTTCGATTGATAATTTGACACAAGAAGATGATGAAATTAGACGTTTAGGAAGAGAACATTCAAGATATTTTGCATATCAAAACAGAGTTGGGCAGTTCTCAATAAAAGCATCTAAAGTATATCAAAGATTGGCCATTCTTGAATTGGTGATTTTCTCAGGATCAATGTCATCAATAACATTGAATCCCGAATCTGCAATGAATTTCATGAATGGTAAATCAGATGATTATTGCGATAGCATGATTTATCAACTCTCTGAAAAAATCACCAAATATCAACCAGATCGATTCAAGAGAATAATATGGCGAATTGACTTCAAAGGAAGTGATGCTGTTGATTTAACTGGAGTAACAAATCAAACGATAACAATGGCCATTAATTCATTCCTGTTTCTAAAAACTGGTCTTTGCATCATATCGCCAAATTTCACTGAAAATACGCCAAACTCGGTCACAGTAAATCCAAACGATATGGGTGACACATTAGTAATTCCGTATCCATCGAACAAAGACGATGAAGAAGTCATTAATTCGATGCTTTTTGGATTTGGAGTCGTTATTGGTTCGATGATTCGATGCGGTGTAGTTCAAGACATTCCATTCCCTGATTTCATTTGGAATTTCTTCGCTGGAAAATCCATCACCAAAGAAGATGTCTACGAAAACGACACTCGTCTTCGTGACCAAATCGCTGCAATGAAAGATGGAACATTGAATGATCATCAATGGAATTATAGAGATTGGAACAACGTTGTTAAACCAATTCTTGGTTTTCCTGAAGATAAGATCGTGTCAAAAGAAAACGTTGGCATCTATGAAACAGTTGTTGTTGATCTTCGTATAAAGTCACTTGAAAAAATCCTCACTCATATAAAAAAGGACTTTATTTGAACCAGGAAATTGATGATAATGCATTTATAAGTGGTGGCCTCATTTCATTCTTGTGTCAAGGCAAAAAGAAAATTGATATTCCTGAGGTCATAAAGAGAATAGCTTTTGAAAATGGAAACGAACAACTTAGAAATAACTTTATCACTATTTTAAGTGAATTTGATCAGGTGAAAATCAAGAAGTTCCTCTTGTTCTCTACTGCAAAACAAAGACATCCAAACTTCTCAATCGTTCCTGATTATTTGATTACTGTGAAATTTGATGACGACATGGTTGTGACAGGATTCCCATTGGCCCACACTTGCTTCAATGAAATTGATGTCCCAACTTATCCAACATTGGAGATAATGAGAGAGAAATTGAATATAGCAATTGAATGCTGTGAAGGAATGGATATCAAATAAAATTAGCTTTAATAAAAAATCATCTACTAATTTGTTTAATTTATTTTGTTATATAATGTATATATATATTCTAAATCATGTATTTGAAAAAAAAGATGACTTTTAAAAGCTTTTTAATAAAAGTCCCTTTTTCAATATTTCAGGCAAATTATTAAATGCATAAGATTTTTTTGTCATAAACTGATGTTGGAATTTGATTAATTAAATCTTTTATATCATCATCTTCTGAATTTTTATTTAAATGCATAAGATTTTGTTGAATTTGTATAAATAATTTGATTTTTTATTTCATCTATTAAAATATTCTCAATTTTCGCTTTTTATCAATAAATGTAACAACAAAATTTGATAGATTTTTTTTTTAAACTTTTTTGGACAAAATTGAATGCTCATTTTAGAGCATTCAATTTTTTAAACTTTTTTGGATTTTTTTCTGAACTCAAACTTTTAAAAAAAAATTATAATAAAAAAAGATAATAATTTTATAGCCATAAAGCTATAAAATCATTTGCAAAGCATATTAAATAATAGCTTTATATTTTTTATAAAAGATGGTAATGATATAAGAGATAAATTTAGCATGTTACATAAAAAAACAGTCAGTAATCTGCTATTGAACTTATCTTAATACAAAGTATATCAAAAAAAAAACACGAGATATGGGATTTCTTAAGGAGTTTATGGAAAGATGAGATTATATTATTTTTAACACAATATACTTATTTGTGCCTAAATATAAAAGCTCGCTAGGTTGGAAAATACCGAAAGTATTTGTCCTTTTGCAATGGCTTTGACTTCTAATCTGAAAATCTAAATAAATTCTCATTTCGTGAGAAAAAGTATGATCGCATCATGCATCTGAACTATCTTGCTCTATGGTAAGATGAGGTTGTTGTTTGAGTCTGTTCTGGAAGAGATATTGGTGCTTAGCTGCTTATTTTCCTTTTTTATAAACTGACCAATTTATAAACTGCTAAAATATTCACAAAAAAATTGAGAGCATTTTGTCCAAAAAAGTTTAAAATAAAAATCTATCCAAAATTTTCATTAAAATTTTTAACTTTTTGAAATAAAAATTATAAACTGTTTTCTCTCAATTTTATAAAAACATAAAATATAATTGAATGAAGGTTTGTGGACGTAACAATAATTCCCAACTTATAGAAAAATCAAACAAAAAAACTTCAAGTGGAACTCCAATCATCTGCCCTCCACGCGACTCCCATCTCAACATTTCTTCACTTTTATCAATTTCAGCATACTTTGAGCACACGATATGGATCACTAGAGAAGGACAAGGCTATGCAGTTGGTGACAATAAAAATGGGCGAATCCTTGGAACACATAATAAAGAAGTTATCAAAGAATCCCAACGACTTGAACTGAAAGACAAGGAAGGTCGTCCTTGCCAACTTATTTCAGCTGTTTGTGGCTATTATTACACTCTGTACCTTTTTTCTAGTTCCAGTTCAAAGAACAACCAGCTTGTATATGTTCATAAAGATCACAAAAGCGGTACTCCAGTTTTTGTGAGTATAAATGGTCACAATCCTATTCATCTTTTTGGTGGCCGTTACACAGCAGCGGCAGTCGACACAGAAGGATCAATATTTTATATAACGGAAGGAGACATGAAGGCAGGAAGAGAGAATATTGAAAAGTCAGTCCTTCCACAGAGTGAGAAGCCAGTCAGCATCGCCTGCTGCTTTTCATTCGTCATTGCATCTGGCTCGAGTGGTCGAGTCTTCTGTGCAAATGTTCCAAGTTTTAGTGAGGCAGGTGGGAAATTGACATTTGGAATAGTGAAAGAACTTGAAGGAAAAGAAATCATCGAAGTGTCAGGCACAAATGGTCACTGTCTGGCAGTTTGTAAAGATGGGCGAGTCTTTGTCCGCGGATCAGATTGGCATGGCTGTCTGGGACTGGGAGGACGATCATCAGACAGCGAATTCACAGAAATTTCAGGACTGAAACACAAAATCATTTCAGCCTCAGCTGGCAGTTTTCATTCACTTTTCATCACATCAGAAGGGAAGGTCCTCGCGTGTGGAAATAACGTTTTTGGCGAGCTCCTCACCGCTGAACCAGGTTCCGATATTTCCACACCAGCTGAGACAACGATCAGAGGCGGTGCATCATTCTGCATTGCAGGAAGTGCTATTTCATTTGTTTTTGTTGGGACAGAACCGCCAGCAAACACGCCAAACAGACGAATCAAAGAAAAAGTGACACATAAAGCATCACCAACATTAAAAAAAGTGACAAGTGGCAGCAGAAGCATTGAGAGTCGAGTGAAGATTTTGGAGGAAGAGAACGCAGCGCTGAAAGCGAAGGTGGAGTCGCAGGAAAGAGAACTGGCAATTCTGAGGGACGATAAGAAGAATCTTGAGGAGGAGCTGTCACAGAAATGCTCAGAATTGAATAAATCGGTTTCCGCAAATAAACGTCTTCGAGAAGAACTGGAGAAACTGAGGAAAGAACGAGACATTCTGAAAAAAAGTGTCAATAGTCGGAAAGACGACATTTTGAAGGAATCCTCGAAAAGCAGTCAAGAAGGAAAACGAGATATCGCGATCATTGATGTTTCTACGATTGACTCGCTTGAGAAAGTGCGAAAGATTGGGCGTGGAGTGACATCAGAAGTGTTCGAAGTTTTGCGCAAGGAGCGACTTGCGCTGAAGCAGCTCGAGGTTGACATTTATGAGAAAGAAGGAAAATCGTCTGGCAGCGACGATGAAAACGATGCTGTAAATGCGAACAACGCGGAACGATTCAAGCGATTTCTTCAAGAGTACGAAATCATCAACAGTCTCGATCACGCGAACATTGTCCGCGCAGTTGGTTTCTGCTTTGGTGATTCGGGTCACAGTCCGTCGATTCTGCTTGAGTTTTGCGCGAGCAACCTGAAGCGCCGCATCAAGAAGCTGACGGCATCGGAGCGAGTTGGAGTGATCGTTGAAGTGAGCTCGGCGATGGAGTCGGTGCACTCGGCAGGCGTGATCCACCGCGACCTGAAGCTTGAGAACATCCTTCTTGACGACGACAACCACGCGAAGGTGAGCGACTTCGGTCTTTCGGGATTCATCGAGCAGGAATCGGGAGGATGGAGCCGCACGCAGATGGTTGGCACGGCGAGCTACATGGCGCCAGAGCTTGTGCAAGGGCGAAAAGACTACGACGAGAAAGTTGATGTTTACGCGTTTGGCGTTGTTGTCTTCATGATTGTGACGAAGGGCGAGCGCCCAGGCATCAGCGCGTTCGACGTTGGGAACGGGAAGAAGGCGGCGATTCCGATGAGCGTCAGCCGCTTCTCGAGGAACCTGATCGAGAAGTGCTGGTCATTCAAAGCATCAGATCGCCCGTCATTTTCAGAGATCAACGATCTTCTTCGAGGAAACGAAGACAAGCTCATTTAGAACTGCAATCTTTTCTCTCTTTATTTGTTTTACTTAACTGATAACTAACTGACTAAATAACCGTTTTTTATATTATCTTCTTTTTATCTCTTTATATATATAAAATTAAAAAGTTTTTTTTCTTCAATGAAGACTTATGCAATTGATGTGATGATTCATCATAAAATGAAGAAATTTTGTTTTTGAAAGATTTTGAATGAGTTTTTTGATGATTGAAAAAAAAGTATATTTCATGTCACTTTTTTAATAAATATCAAAGAATGAGTGATTTAATAAATTTTATAAAAATGAAGAAAAAACTCAGCATAATTATGTTTATAATGTAATATTAACAAAAACAAACATTACGATACGTTTACGTGCTCGTCAATGCTTCCGATGATGAAAAATTGAGAAGAGTGTATCTAATGAAAGATGAAGTGTTTTGATCTGCAAAAGTGTTCAATCAGTTACTTATGCCATGTACTATATCGATATTATAAAAAAATGAAAACGAACAAAGTCATTCAAATTTTGAGAAGAGCTCTTCTCAAAAATATTGAGTTCAACGAATTCATTTGATATTGATAAAATATATAATATAAAGAAATCTGATCAATATTTTTCTGTTTTTGATTCATGAATTTAATCTAGTGCTGATAAAACCGAATTTTGATCATATAAAAATGACTTTTGGTGTTGAAAAAAGTTGTCATTTTCACTTCTTTTTATTATCAAATAATGAAGAGTGTCATACATATTAAAAGTCAAATATATGGAGCATACATGCATTATTTATTATATTATTGTATCAAATTGTGTTTATTAAAGTTTATAACATATTTTAATGGTCATTTATTGTATCAGAGACAGAAAATATTGAATGAATTGATCTTTGGTAGAAAAGAGCATCAAAAGCACATAAATTGTTCAATGAATTCTAAAAATCAAATAGATTATATGAATAAAAAATCAGATATTGAACGAATTAAGTCAATTCTTATTTATTGACATTGATATGATCTGATTGAATGAAAGAAAAGTAAATATATAAATTTGCTACAATACTAAAGGCACAAATTGAAAATTGATTTTTATGATTGAAAATGCATAGAGAAACACAAAAATATTATATTTTTAATGATTTACAAATCAAATCTTTGTTGTGGTCCTTCTTGCGAACTGATGATTAAATAAAAGAACACTTACATACTTACAAATGGGTTTTAATAACAGTCTCGATAATAATTATAATAACATTCACTTTCGACTTGTTGTAATCTTTTTTCGATGTGTTATCTTATTTCTCTCTTTCTCTCAAGACACTCTTTTGTGTCTAAAATAATGATTTCACTCTCTCTACAATCACTGATGATTGAACACCCAAAATAAATAAATAAAAATCAACTCAAATTAATTATGAACAAAAAATAGGCAAGCTCAAAAAATGCAAAATATAATATTTTCATAATCCACAAAAAACAAGATTGAAATAAAAATGACATTTTCATAACCTGGAAATAAAAATCAACCCAAATTAATCATGTAATTGAAATTACCAGTTTGTGGAACCTACTGGAATTCTTTTCAATTTCACTTTTTGATTGTTATCACTTCCATTTCTATGGTTTATGGTGCTACTTTTGAGAAAAAGAAAAAAAATTGAAAAGGACCAAAAAAAAAAAAAAAAAAAAAAAAAAAAATTCATAAAAATATTTTTACTAAAGTAAGATTCAAAAGATTTGGGACAAACTTTTTCAATACGTAAAGGTGAAAATTACTCATTTTAAAGGTCAATAAGTCCCAAGTAGAATGCAAGATTTTCAGAGAAACGTTGAAAAAAATTGAATGTTGTCCCTAGCATTTTGAATCCAACTTTAAAATGCAAAAAAAAAAAAAAAAAAAAAAAAAAAAAAAATTGGGTTGAACTAGTTGTGCGACAGGATTCGTTCAAAATCTGCAATTTATGTTCAAAAGAAGCTGATATATACTTAATGAACTTCGGTGTTAATCACGCGACATCAGCAGAAGCAACACAAATTGATTTTTTGGTATTTTAGTAAACAATATTTTTCTAATTTTTTTTGTCCTTTTCATTTTTTTATTTTCTCAAAAAGTAGAGGCCATAAACTACAAGAAAATGGAATGAATAACCATCAAAAAGTGAATAATTGAAAATAATTATTTCTTTTCAGAAATAAAATGGGAATCATTCAATTTTCAAAAGTTTATTTGAAAAGTTCTTCTCAATTTTAGGAAGGATTTTTTTTTTATCATGCAAAATGAAAAAGAATTCACTCTCATTTTACAATCAAAAGCATTTAAGATTCCTTCGAGCTTTCCTCATTTACGCGATGTTGATGAAAAGATATACAAACAATTGATATCAACTAACCAATATGAAGTTAAATCTTTAGTTAATGAAGATGTTTTTCAATCTTTCATTAATCATTGGATCAAAAATGAGCTGCCAAATATTCAAATTGACAATTTTGAGCAATATAATCAATTAAGCCAAGAATTTGATCGAATGAATAATTTATTACTTCTCTTCAAAAAAATTTCTTGTAAATATGATTTACTTTCTTTAAAAGAAGAGAATCAAAATTTAATTCATGAGTTTCATTTTTCTAATTATAAAACAAACGATCATCAAATAATTGATATTTTATTCGATAATTACTTGATTGATATTAGATTATCTTTTATGCTTTTCAAAAGGGAAGATATATGGGATGAATGTGTTAATAGAGATATATTAAATGTTGACTTATTGACGAGGAAAATAGAAACAATAAACGAAATTACATATGCCTTAAACGTAAAAAGCAAAACAGCTGCTTTATTTCAAAAAGAATCTGCAAAAGGAGATGTGATAATTCCTCAATCAATCAATTATTATTCGGAAGAATACATAATTACAGACATTTCAGAAATGGCTTTTCAATTTTCAGAAAGCATTGAAACAATAACTTTTTCAGAAAACTGTAAAATTCCGTTTATTAGAAAAAGTTCTTTCTCATATTGCAAATTTAAAACCGTAAGAATTCTTTGCCCAGTTACAATTTGTATTGATGCTTTTTATCATTCTCAAATTGATAATATTGAATTAAGGAACATCAAATCGATTGAAAAAAATGCATTTTTAACTTCTGATATTGAAACAATCACAATTTCATCGAATTTCAATGGATTCGAAGATGGTTGGTGTAATGGTCTTTATACAAAGAAATTCAATATAATAAAATCTGATGAAGATTTGATTTCATTTTACGATGACAAATATTTGATTGGAAAGTCAGACCCTAAAAATGACATTTTCGATGTTCTTCTTTTTGCCAGAATTGATATTGAAGAAGTAAATATTCCATCATTCATTAAGATAATTGCTCCATATGCATTTGGTGAATGTTATAAATTGAAGCACATTGTGATTCCATCACAAATTATTCAAATTGGGAGAAATGCCTTTTCATGCCGAAAACTTGAGACAATTGAAATTTCAAATGATTCAAATTTGAAATCAATTGGATATAAAGCATTCAAATTAGCGTTAATTAAAAGTCTTTTTATACCACCAAAACTTGTTGAACTTGAATATGGATGGTGCTGTGTGGCTCGCAACTTAACAAAAGTTGTTGTTTCACCAAAAAATAGTAATTTCATTTGTTTGAATTCACAATTCATTCTAGGAAAGTCAAACTCAATTTCTGACGAGTATGATGTTCTTCTTTTTGCATGCAGAAATATTCAAAAGGCAATCATTCCTTGTTTCATCAAGACTATCGCTCCTTTTGCATTCAATTACTGCCTTGATTTGAGAGAAGTTGAATTCCCACATGATTCAAAATTGACAAGAATCTGCAAATATGCTTTCGCATACTCGTCAATTAGGAAAATTTCTATTCCTTCAAATGTTAAACATATCGATCAAGGCTCTTTTTGTGGTACTAAACTTGAAAACATTGAATTTAAGAATGATTCAAAATTGTATTCATTTACAAAAGAGGTTTTTCAGTTTTGTCCAATTACAAGCCTTCTAATTCCAAAGAGTGTCAAAATGATAGAGTTTGAATCTTTGCCAATTGATCTTAAAATAATTGAAATTGAAGAAATTTCTCAATTAAGGTGGATTATTAATAATGAATATAATGCACCAAAACCTTTAATAATGATTCCTCATGAGTAAATATATATACATTAATTATTTTTTTATTTGTTGCTGAATATAATAAAAAAATTATAAGAAAATTTGTAGAGTCAAACGACCTTTCATTACAGAACAATTTCAGAATGCATAATCGAAATAATTTTGATCATAAAAGGAATTGTAAACAGAATTATCTAAATGAACTTTAGAAAAAAAGACATATGTTCAAAATTCTAATGATTGAAAATAAAAAAGTTTTGAGCATTTTCGATTTTTAATATTAATTAAGATTTTTTAATGCAAATAAATTGTCATAAAAGAAATCTAGCAGTATGATTAATGAAGGATGAACTTATACTTTTTATCTTCACTATTTTGTTCTCTTGTTGCTGCTGTAGTTATTATATAGATTTCTTGTACATAATCTTGGTCTTCATTCCTAAAAGACTTGCATATTATTGAATAAGGATGGAATCTATGCAAATCAGTTTTTGTACTCACTTCAATTTTGGGAATTCTGCTCATATTGAGAAAATCTATTTTTGATTTATTAAATTCCCAATAAACAATAATACTATCAACATTAATATATTTTTTATCTTCAAAAAGGAACTTTTGATCCACTTTCGTTTTGAACAGTATCGAATTTTTAACTTCCATTAGCATAGGATTGAAAATCAAGTATATGCCATCATCTTCTTTCACAATTCGATAGTCATCTTTTTCTGCATCATCAGTTGTAATGAGCAAACTAGTCTTATTTGAGCTTTGATCTCGTATTTCCATGATTAATCTCAAGTTAGGATCAACGGAAAGGAAAAGTGTCTTTCTTAATTCATATTGAATTGGAAAAGCAATAGAATTGAACGTAGTGATTCTATCCCTTACAAAAGCATACAAGATCTTATTATTGTTTAAGCAATCAATAAGAGTAGATTCAACTTCTTTATCATTTTCTTTTTCGTCTTCTTGATAAAGAAAACTTTTTTTTTGTGACAACTTTTTGAAAAGTAAACTTTTTGAGAAGATTGGAAATTTGCTTTTGTCTTTGTCTAGAACGGTCAAAACTAGTTTATTTTCTTCATTATCAAAATCAATTTTAATATGCTGATCTACTTGTTGCATTGAAACTATATTAGCATTAATATAGTCTTCTTTTTCTGGCAAAAGTGATCTCTCACATAATAATTTTTTGACACGTTTTTTTGGTATTTTTTCGTTAGGAAACATGAACTTATGGTATTCATCTTCTGCGTTATGGTACAAATGAGCAAGTAGGAAATATTTTGTATCGTCAAAAGAAATCTTTCCCTCTGGAGGATTCTCGCTTTCAATTCCTGATTGAGATTTTTCTTCAACTTCTTTTTCAATTTCTTTTTCATTCTTTGCTTCATCTTCAACTTCTTTTTCAATTTCTTTTTCAACTTCTTTTTCAATTTCTTTTTCATTCTTTGCTTCATCTTCAACTTCTTCTTCAACTTCTTTTTCTGATTCTCTTTTATCTCCTTTTTTTTGCTTTGTTTTATCTTTTTTATTTTTACTCTTTGATCGTTTTGAATTTTTTTTCTTTTTAAATTTCGATTTGCCAGTTTTGCAGTTTTGATTCGATTTTGCAGGCAACTTTTCCTTTTCCGTGACTTGAGATGATTGTCCAACTGGAGGTTCCTGATCATCAGAATTATTTTCTCGGTCATTATCGGCTTGATTTGTGTCATCATCAGAATCAGTTTTTCCATCATCATTGATTTGGCTCTCTTTATCATCATCACTTTTATCACTCTCTTTGCTTTTTTCATCATCTTCTTGTTCACTGTTACTATTTCTTATTTCTTGTGCTTTTTCTGCATTATCTAAATTACTACTAGCTTCATCAATAAGACTTTTTATATCTATTTCTAGCTTTTCTTGATAAGTTTCATCTTTTTTAGAAAAAATTATTTGTTCTTCATCATCATCTTCATCACAATCAACATATCTATTATCAATTATCGATTTAATGATACCTTTAACAAATATATCTTCCAACTGTGAATTATAATACATTTTTCGGATAGAGTCAAAATAATTTTGTTCATTAAAAATTAATATAAATGCTGCATGAAAATTGCTTAATGAAAAAGAAACTGGATCACAAAAATATTGCTCATAACAGTCTTGAATTACTTCATTCAGAAGAAACCTATTGATAATAAACAAATAACCAAAAACACGAACTAATGAAAGAAAAAATGTATTACTATTCTTGCTGTCAATTTCATTACTTGAACATACTAAGTATTTGTAGTTTTTCTGATTTTCATTGTATTCTAAAATTTTATTATCATCATCAAGGTTTGAGTTGTCAATTAATTTTTCCAATATTTTAATAGGAAAAGTAATTACAATTGGATGAGAAGATGTGCAATATCCCCATCCTTTCTTTTCTTCTTTATAGCCTTTTAGAATAATAGTCACAAGAATAATATTAATTTTGGGTATATTTTGAATGTCTTTGTTAATTGGTTCAGGAGGGAAAATGTGAAAAGAAATCGAAATATTATGATTAAAGGAGATGTAAATTGGAAATTGATAACCTGCATATTCCAACCTTTCCATTTTATTTTCTCTTTTTTGGTAATAAGTTTCTAATTTTGTACAATTTATTTCGATTTTAAAATCGGCTGTTTTAAAATCACTAAAATGGCTCCACATTAATAATATGTTTACCTAATTTTTTAAAATTTTCAACTTTATGACATTTTTTAGTTTTTAAAAATTTTACATACAATTTATTCAATGAAAAAAATTCAATAACATAAAATTAAAATTGCTTTCAAAAAAAGACAATTTTTTTTTCTATTCAATTTTAAAATTATGGTTATATTTTTCTTAAGTTAAAATCCGTAATAAAAACATAAAATCGATGATTTTTCACTCCAAACAAATATTTGAGGAATGATCCCATTTTAACTTTTCTTAGTTACACTTCGGTGCTTTATATAATATTGGTAAATTTGATAAATCTCAAAATCGAATTTTCAATTATTCAATTATTTTCATAATCAATTTAAAATTTTGGACTCATATTCTGGCAATTAGATCTTTATCAGAAATAAAATCTTTTTTTATATGCAGTTTTAATCATATCTGATTTTCATACTTCAAAGTGTTTTTTTTGATTTGTTAATATTTTCTTCAATTCTAGATATTTTTTGCTTATTTAAACTAAATTATCTTAGTTGTCCAAAGATCTAATGTTTGGATTATTCAATTTCATATATTCTCGGTTTTTGTATCATTTGAAATATTTATGGGAAAAACTTTCTAAAATGAAAATCTAATATCAATAAATAGTTTTAATTATCAATATCAAATATAACTGCATATAGATTTTTTACTAAATTACATTTTCTTTTTAATTATTGTATATATATTTTTGATTTTCATATAAAAATATAGTAAAAATAGAATAATAGTATGTTAGATAGTTTTAAAAATAAAATCTGGGCCAATATTATTAGAATACTAATAAAGAATATGAAAATATTTTAAATATTTTAATAAATGGTTTAATAATAAAAATATGAAGTTTTGGTAAATAAAAAACGATAAACATATATAAACGAATAAATTCTGTTAGGAAAAAAACTGCTTTAAAGTTAAAAATTTTCCATTTAATCAAATTGTGATTAAAAAAACATAATAAAACCTGATTTTTTTTGTGAGTATGATGAATTGTGAGTTCCAACAAATATATTATTATGCTTACTTTGGTTGTAATGCGAAAAACAAGCTAGAAACTTATTCTGAAAGGAATATAAAAAAAAACAATCGGACCGATGATGACAAATAACATTTTCTCACAAATATCAAAAAAATTGAGATAAAATATTTTCAATATATTGAAAATTCAATGAATGAAAATAGACAATCCTTTTTGAATGAGTCTCTAAGAAATATTTTTATTTTCTAAATTTTTATTGAATTTTTTCAATAAATTATTTGGGGGAAGTAGTATGATAAAAAGGGTGATTTCGGACCGAAGTCCTCACTCCCCCTTTTTAATGTCGTCCGCCTAGCGCAAGTACAACTGTTAAACCTTCGATACAATTCTTATATCTTTCTCCAATATTATCTTCAATAGGCGTGATTTCTCAAAAACAATGCTCAGGACCGTTTTCAAAATCAAAATCAACGTCATTGAGCGATCGCCATTTTATCGAATTACATATGTGGGATAAATTTATGGACTTGTGCGGGGTTTTCATTAGTGTTTTCATATGTAATTAAAGGTAGGTGATTTCGGACCCTGTATTGCGCATAAAAAATAATTCTCATTTATAGGTTTCACGGTTGAATATGATTAAGGACTATATTAAAACTTCTCTTTTCTTTTTGTTCTCGTATTTCTTTTTCTGTTGGTGGTTTCAACATATTGGAATAGCTTGATGGATAGTATGAAAATGATTCCGTTTCAGTGATTTGATTGTTGATTATAACATATGACATACCATATTTTCGCATCCACTTTTCACTCTTCGTAACTCTAATGAATAACATTCCACAATTAAACAGCATTGATACCTCATGATTGGAAATAATTTCATGATTAGACAATGAGATACAACTTACTTCTACATTACAACTATCACGATTAGGTTTAGCAAAATGATCTGGCATCGTTGAATGTTTATTTATGAAAACATGAGTGGAGGATTCAGTGTTGAAATAACGAGAGGGGAAGTTCTGCTTTAATACATTCATGATTGCAGTTGGTGATAAGCATCTATAATTCCAATAAATGTTATACTTCTCAATGTTCTTCGGTGTTATTGTTATTCTTGAGTTTGTCATTTCTGTTGTCATCTATTTTTGTACATGAGATAAAATTCAAAAATAATTAAACAAAAATAAAAATCATCAAAAGTCAACATTAATGAGATTCCACCACTTACTCATATCCAGCAGGGACACCTACAGCATAATACTCTACACCATTTGTGCTCCATGTCCAGTATGTATCGCTGCAAATCCAAGCTTCTGGTGCAGGTGGGTGTTGATCTGGATAGTCAGGGTCTGGTATAAAGTATGTGTCGTTCTCTCCTTGGTACATTGGTTGTCCTCTAAATGTGACTGTAATAGATGTTGAGCCCGTATCGATACCATCAAAGACATAGCCAGCATTACTTCTCTCCATTTGGAAATTGATACCAAAAGAAGTACCATCACTCCTGCAATTGGTGTAACGCTTTCCAGTAACGGGATCATTAAGAGGTTGCGTGAAGGAGTCCTCAAATTCTTGGGTTGCTTCTAAAGTTCCGTCGAGTTCATTTGCAATAAGTTGATGTTGGTAGAACCTTGCTGCACACGTATCACTGAATTCAGTATCTGGGTATGTTCTTTTATTTACGATGAGCTGAACATTTCTGTACATAATATTATCAAAGCAGGTGATGTCTGCCGGCGATTTTGGAAACATCATGGTAATGTTAGTGGCGTTACGAAGAGGTACAGACTTAGAGATTTCAAGACCATTTACCTTTGCGCTTCCCTCAAAGATTTCTCGAGTTAGTTCTTGCGCAGGTACTAGCAATGGTGTTTGTAATTCTCGAACTAAACCTTGATATGTTTCTTCTTTTAGTCCAAATCCTGCCAAGTTGCTACGTCCCAATTGTATTGTGCCACCGAGGACATCAAGGGTGATTTTTCCAACACTGAGGTTGATATTGTCGTCGCTCTTCTTAACATCAGTAATTAAAGCACCTTCTACTTCTTCACTTATGATTTTCACATCATCTCCAGCATTGAGAACATAATCAGGATTGGCAGCAGCTATCATAATCGCAAATGAAGCTTTATTGATGTCTTCCTTTGTTACTCCATATTTAGTGTAGTCGGCTTCTGTATAATGGAAGTCTATCGTCAAAGGTTCTGCTTCATCATTATGTGTGTCTGCCCTACTTGCTGGATCTGTATCTGTGTAAGCTTTTCCTGCGTGTAGTCTTTGGTACTTAATGTGTAAGACTTGATTTGATGCTGGCTTTTCTGAGTAATGAACGACTATATTTGATGGTCTACCTACTTGTGTGAACTTGCGTGAGATTGGAACTACTGCTGGAATTTGTTCTGTAATTTCTTTATCCTCCAAGAACTGCAATGTTTCTTTTACAATATTTGGATTTACTTGACACCAGACCATTGCGCGAAGACTTGTTTTGACTTCCTCTTCTATTTCACCACAGATAGCATTAGGGTAGAGTTGCCAAGCCTGAAGTACAAGTTGATCTGTAAATGGAATTGTGAGTTCAATAGTGAATGTATGTGGCTGTCCATCAGCAATGTCTACTAAATCAATGTAGGTTCCACAGACAGATGGTGAGTATTGTGCAACGTTTTCCCAGATACTATGACTGAATTTACTAGAAGCTTTGGCATCTCTAGGCTTGATACTGTTATACGCAAATGATTCCCTTTGTAGTTCATCTTGCCTGTATGCAGAGAGGAGTTTGTCATTTATCCAGAATCTACAGTCCTCATAGAATTCCACAGCATTTTTGAAGCCCACGAAGATTTTCATGAGTTTGTTCTTATCTGCTGAAACATCTATAGGGTCTGACAATTTAATTCTGAAGTCGAGGAGTATAGTTGAGAATGATTTTTCTATTTGTGTTATTGTGTGTCCTGAATGTGTGAGCTTGATTCTGGTCTTGGTTCCAACAGGGAGTGGAGCGTCTTTGTCTTTAAACTCTTCCATAATGAATGAGAAAGAATTGTCGCCACCGTTTTTCTGTATTAAATTGCGCATCTTATTTTGGAAGAACCCGAGTACGTCACCTTCATCATTTCCTAAATTCTTGGTTTGAGCGTTGTAGTATGTCATTTCAGTTTCAAAAAAAGTATCTTTTTCCACGAATTCAAAATCATGGCTTTCGGAAGTTTCTTCAAAAAGATAGCAAAAGGCGTTAAAAATGTCGTAAGTAAAGCAGCACCAATAGTATCCAAAGTAGCAAAAGCAGTAGCTCCAGTCTTCGGTGGTACAGTCGGAAATGTTCTCAATACTATAGGCTATTTTGCAGACAAAGCAGATTCTTGGGCAAATGGAGACAAAAATAGCAGCGGAACAAATGCAATTGGGGTCAGAAATGTCGTAAGAGAGTAAGGGTGTTGATTTGGTGGGGTGAGATAAAATTGAGATTGACGGTCGCCACTTTTGAATCTTCATTTTAGAATTTACATCTTTGAACTTGTTTTAGTAGTATATATCAGTCGGTTTCCGTCAGGCTAAAGCCCGCCGTCAACACGACTAATGAACAAAAATAATATGAACTCATTTAATGATTACCATCAATTGATGTTCATTTATTAGACAGTTCATTTAATTCATTCTCAAGCTGATGCAGTTTGTGTTTATTTATTATTCCTAATATATTTATACTTGTTTTATATTGTTTTTAGAATTTGCGAAAATAAAAAATTATTTTTAAAAAATATTTGTATATAGCAAAGATAAAAAATATTATTATTATTTAATTCTGAAATCGGGGCGAGACCGAAACGACATCGAGACAAGCTGGAACGTAGCCAGTTCTGGTAGTCAATGAGAATGCTAAAGGTCATCAGAAACGTTGTCGAACGCCTGAAAAGCTAGCTGGTTAGGAAAAAAAATTTTATTTATAAAGAACCATGTTGTTGTTGAAGAACCATGTTGTTGTTGAAGAACCATGTTGTTGTTGAAGAACCATGTTGTTGTTGAAGAACCATGTTGTTGTTGAAAAACCTTGTTGTTGTTGAAAAACCATGTTGTTGTTGAAGAACCATGTTGTTGTTGAAGAACCATGTTGTTGTTGAAAAATCTTGTTGTTGAAGAACCATGTTGTTGTTGAAGAACCATGTTGTTGTTGAAGAACCATGTTGTTGTTGAAGAACCATGTTGTTGTTGAAAAACCTTGTTGTTGTTGAAAAACCTTGTTGTTGTTGAAGAACCATGTTGTTGTTGAAGAACCATGTTGTTGTTGAAAAATCTTGTTGTTGAAGAACCATGTTGTTGTTGAAGAACCATGTTGTTGTTGAAGAACCATGTTGTTGTTGAAGAACCATGTTGTTGTTGAAAAACCTTGTTGTTGTTGAAGAACCTTGTTGTTGTTGAAAAACCTTGTTGTTGTTGTTGAAAAATCTTGTTGTTGTTGTTGAAAAATCTTGTTGTTGTTGAAGAACCATGTTGTTGTTGAAAAATCTTGTTGTTGAAGAACCTTGTTGTTGTTGAAAAACCTTGTTGTTGTTGTTGAAAAATCTTGTTGTTGTTGAAAAATCTTGTTGTTGTTGAAGAACCATGTTGTTGTTGAAAAATCTTGTTGTTGAAGAACCATGTTGTTGTTGAAAAATCTTGTTGTTGAAGAACCATGTTGTTGTTGAAAAATCTTGTTGTTGAAGAACCATGTTGTTGTTGAAAATCTTGTTGTTATTGTTGAATATCTTGTTGATGACTCATGTGATACCTTTTATTTAGTGTGATACCTTTTTCCTCATAAGCTACCTTTTTCCTCATAAGCTACCTTTTTCCTCATAAGCTACCTTTTTCCTCATAAGCTACCTTTTTCCTCATAAGCTACCTTTTTCCTCATAAGCTACCTTTTTCCTCATGTGATACCTTTTATCTCATGTGATACCTATTTCCTCATGTGATACTAATTGTTTCATATGATACATATCATTAAATTTATTTTTATTTTTAATTAAATGAAAATGTCAACACCAAAGGTTTATGATTACATCAATTCATTGATTGATATGCTGGATGAAACAGAGAAGTTTAA
The DNA here is from genome assembly GCA_039105265.1 of Tritrichomonas musculus. Lineage (NCBI taxonomy): Eukaryota > Parabasalia > Tritrichomonadida > Tritrichomonadidae > Tritrichomonas > Tritrichomonas musculus. Next base: position 60,004 of record JAPFFF010000076.1, on the reverse strand, counting down.
ACAATGTGATTTCTCAATATTGTGTGATAGATATCCAATACCAAGTGGAAAGGCTACATATAAAGCTAAAGTGATGTACATATCATTGAAGAACAAAGAGAATGAATTCAAACGATTCTATCATGATAAGATTGTTGAACTCGGTCTTGAATACATAACACTTACATCAAATGTTAGAAGAAGAATATCAACAACATCCATTGAATTCTTCGTTGAAGGTTCAAGTGAAGAACAATCATTCAAAGAATATAAGTATTATAATTACAGCATAAGGAAAGCAACAGATAAGAAAACAAAGGAATTGATTGAACAAATGAGACAAAAATATAATATCAATACACCACAGCTGTTTGTTGGTGTTCAACAACAAATTGTATTAGATGAATGAAAGGTTATTAGTTCGAACATTGATTAAAACGAATTGATGTGCTTTCATTGTTCTGTATCGATTCCATAGCTCTTCGAAATCTATTGGAAATGGAACTTGTTGATATATGTAGCCGAGTTTCTGTCGTGAATAACCACTAAAGATGAAGAATGATGTTGCATTATTTTTCCATTCTGTTGTTAAAGCTTTGAAGAACTGGATGTTAACGAATATGATTAGATTCTTATGTCGAAGCTGACTGATGGTATTGATAAAATAGGATGATTTAATTAGTTTCGATTTCAAGAAGTCTTCACAAAGAATGATAGTATTTAGTGGTTTATTTGGTTGACCTAGTTTATTGATATGAAGAAACTCAAACATATCGTTTAACTTCTTTTCATTTTGCTTCGCAAAAGGGGACTCCGTCCCTTCGATTACTATTTTTGGTGTTGATGAATATTTGTTATACAATTCTTTATATAAATCAAGCTGTTTAAGATATTCTTCAGCATTGCTGTCAGCAACAGTTTTTATTGGTAGCTGTATCAATTCGCGTTGGCTTTCGAATGTTGCATCATTGATTGTTCCGTTTCGTGATACATAAACAATTAAATGAAAGCCAGCGTTCTTCATTCGAGACATTTGAATAACATCTCGTAGCATTATATGACTCTTTCCTTTACCTTGCTGACCAACGAGTATGTTCAATGAATTGTAATATGAATAAATACCGTTTGCGATTGGTCTGATTGATTCATTCTTTATTTTTGATTCATTGCGTTGATATGCTTTATTCATCTCATCATCAATATTAAATGTTGTTTCATTAACAGTTGGCTTGAATGATTCATATTCAAATGCAAAACTCATTTGGTCATCATCATAATCAGAACCACTAGAGAATAAAATCTCTTTGTAATTAAACTGAGTGGGTTTCATGAAACCTTTCATTTCTTTAGTTTTCGTTAAAGCTCTTCATGAATACATTTTTGTTCTTATCTCTTCACTGAGTTCTGGTTCTTTGTCAGGCATCATTAAAGATACTTCAACAATCTTCACTAAAAATAAACCTGTTAATAATGAAACAACTAATATTTCATATATCATTTATTAGTTTTTAAATACATGTTTTTAATGAAATGTTGTGTCTAATGAGTTCGGTATAAATGCTATTATATTTGTATTTCAAGTCATTTGATTCATTATTTTTGTACACCAATATCCTATCAATTAAAAGATATTTGGAACGAGAAACGCAACCATTACACGCACAATCATCATTGACAATCAATTCAACTTTATCTGCTTGTGTTAGTAATTTGATGAGTTCCATTAATGTATTTGAATGACAAATCAATAAATCATTGACTTTTATTGGATTGGTTTCATAGATGGATAATAATATCTCAAGGAATTTGTTTTTGGTTTCAAGTTCTGTTATATCAGCTCCAATATCACTGATACCTCTTTCTAGGGAAACGTTGTTTGTTGGATGCTGTGATTGATATACTCCACTCATCTGAGGTATAGTAAAATTTGTGGCTTGAGATGATTGTGGTAATGGTTGAACTGATGGATATTCAACTGGTTGTGGTTGCTTTGGTTTGATGTTTATATTAATGTTTGTGTTCTGCTCTGTTTTGACAGATGCATCGTTCTCGCTACTTAATATACGAGCTTTTGATAATGCCATGAATGTTTGAATAAAAATAAAACAACATTAATGATGAGTCATTCAATGATTCATTTACAAAGTCATTTGTTCAGCTGATTTGATACGTTCATCAATAGCTCTTAATTGTATTTTAATCGATTCAATATCATTAAATAGTTGTTTATATATCGACAATATGTGAATCATCTTATCAAACTTTCCGTTTAATGCATCATCTTCAGAATTCATACATTCATTGAATATCTTGTCTTTAACTATTCGAAACTGAGCGTGTAAAGCTGATGTATCACAACTCAAACCTTTAATTGCACTATTCATTTTAAACCAAAAATAAACAAATTAATTAAATGATATTTTTATTCTTTGTTGTTCTTAAATGCCAATAATCTATTAATCATATATGATGATACATTTAACTTCAATTTTTCCTTCAATAAGTTTTGTGTATATGAACACCTTTTATGTCCTGGCAACTTATTTATATCATTCATTACTTTATCATCCAAAAATTGTATAACTTTTTCACGTTCATCCTTGTTCAAGAACTTTGATGAATTGAATATTGAACGCGTTCTTTTATGGTTTGCTTCTGTATTTGCTTCTTCATTTGTTTCTTCTTCTTCACTTACTTCTTGTTTTGATTCTAATATCAAAAGTAATTTATGTATTTCTTCAATGTGTTTTATTATTTCTCTTAACTCAGACATTTCAATGAAATAAAAAACTCGAAATATTTTTTATTTTTTGATTTAACATTTTTTCAAATTTCAAATAATTTGATTTTTTAATAATATCATAAATGAGTTCGCGTTATTACTATCAAAAAGATACCAAATCATTTGTTATTGAACAAATCAGGTATATCAATAATGAACTTCAATTAAAACCTCGCTTATCAACATCTAAACCTTCTGATTATGATGTTAAACATTTCAAAAACATTTTAGAAAATTATCTAACTTCATTCGGTTTTAGAGAACATGAAGGTAATAGAATCAATGATACAACAATATTAGCTTTCGTCAATAGAATGAAAAGAGAAGCAGAAGAACAAGAAGAAGAGGAGGAAGAGGAACAATTTGAAGAAGAAGAACAAAATGATGAACAACAACTAAAACAAAAACAAATCGAGAACAACATTAAAATAGCTCATGATGCACTCAACAAAGCCCTTCAATTAATTAAATCTGAAAATATATTATTGAGACCATTACCGCCAAAGACAAACAAACAACCTCAACGATATGAAGACATTCGATTCAACAATGAAAATGCTGAATTAATTGAATACCTCAAAAAGTTTGGCTATAAAGGTGTTCATTCAAAACATGACTCATATTTCATAATCAATGAACCTGAGAACTTTGATGAAGCAGTTGAAGCATGCAGTCATTTCATTGACCAATTCCCAAATGATAATGAAAAGGTTGAACGATTAGATGAAAACAGTAAAGAACCGATAAAAATATATTACAAGAACGGAGTTTCATCAATTGAAGACATCAATGAATATTTGACTGAAACAGTATTTAAACAAGAAGTGAAACCGTTCAAAATATATTTTCAATTGACTGGTATATTTGAGATACCACCAAAGAATGAAAACGAAAGATATACATATGAAGCAAGTGAAATCAAATGGAAGAATTATAAATCATCAGTACCGATAATCGTTAGAGAGAATAAAGATATTGATAAAGTTAAACTGTATATTGAATCAAAGATTCATGAATATGAAACCACTGCTTCAAACATCAAATTGTGTATCGTTTGGTCTGTTTCATTTACAATCTCTCGTGTCGTTAAGATAACAGGTAAGATTGATGGATTACCAGAAGAGTTCATTAAAAATAAATATATCATTATGGATAACGTTGATGATTGTTTATGTTGGTATCGTTTCCTTGCTTGCTGTTTGAATAAGCAACTTATTGAAACACGAACATTTAAAATCTCCAACAGAACAGCAGCAGCAAAGAAAATATTATGTGAAGAACACGGAATAACTTATTCAACAAAACCTTCAAAAGCAGCAAATCAATTCATCAACACATTCAAAGGAATCACGATTGAAGAAATGAAAGAATCAGCCAAGAATCATAACATCAATGTCAACATCTATGAATATGACAAAGAGAAACATATTTATGATATTCAAGACCAATGGCACAACACTGATGAATCAAACAAAACATTTTCAGCTCTGTTGTATTCAAAAGATAAGATACTTCATATCATGTACATCATTGATGCTGAAGCATTAACAAACATTCATATATGTCCTCATTGTGGTTCATACATTCACAAAGGAAATAACAATATTGACAGATTCAACAGACATGTAGATAAATGTGATGGCAAATTCAAAAAGGATTTCATACCTTCACGAGAAGCTTTGCCATATTGTCCACACATTTTAAACAATCCTGTTTATTTGTATTGTCTTTCATATGAACTTGAATGGAAGCCAACAATTCATTATATCACTTATGATTTTGAAACAATGGAGCAAAAGATTGAAAAGAAAGTTAGTGATAAATCAGTTATCAATTCTCGATTGATTCCTTTGAGTGTTTCATCATGTGTGAAACTTGATAAAGGTTTGATAACAAAGAACTTTGATATAAGAACAAATGAATTCATTGCCAAATGGATTGACTGGTTATTTGTTGTTGGCTGTGATGTGTATGTTGATAAATTGAATCATTTAAAATCATTCATTAAAGATAAATCAGAAGATGAACTCAATAAAATAGATACATCATTGAAAACAATAACAGTATTCGGTTTTAATTCATCACGATTTGATTCAAACTTATTCAAAGAGCAATTGATTAAAAATCATTGGTCTATCGATAGCGGAATGATTGGAACAGCTACATCATTGAAACAATTTATATTGAAATCATCAAAGTATCCTATTCGATTACGATTCATTGACGCACAAGCATTTGTTGCTGGAGGAACACTCAAACAGTTTGGAATCGATTTTGGCGGTATATCTAACAGTTCGAAAGGTGTATTTCCTTATGAAGCAATCAACAATGAAAATTATAATGAAGTGTTATCAAAGAGTGAACCATTCAAATATGAAGACTTTTACAGTTATCTCAATCAAAAGAATCCATTAACAAAAGCTGATTATGAAGAGTATTTGATTGATTCAAAGAGGTTTGCAACACGTTGGGATTACTTGTTATCATACAATGACAATGATGTTGAAATGATGATTAATCCTATTGACAACCTTATTCAAATGAATGCTGAATATAAAGTTGATTTGATTAGCAATCTTTCGTTATCAAAGAATGCTTCATGTATCAAATATGCTCTTGCTTACAAAGATTTCAACCCGAAGAACGACTATGAAATCATCAACAAATCAAATACATTCAAACCAACAATGAAATGGTGGTTAAATAAATGTGATAATTATCGAAAGCAAGACATGAAACATAATTTTTGCTCACAAAAAGGCGATTCATCGCTTCAAACGAACCAAAATCAACGAGATATTTCAAAATGTGTTAGTGAAAAGGATTTCGAAGCATTCATGAAATTGTATGAATCAAATGAAACAGGTAAATGTCATTTATGTGGTGAACACTTTACTTACAACAACAAACCGACACTTGACAGAATAGATAACAACAAAGGACATCAGATTGATAACTGTTTACTTGCTTGTGCTGAATGTAATCGTTTGAGACAACGTGATGATGACAAGATAACAAGAACCAAAATACAATTGAAGAAATTCTGCAAGCTCCATCACCTGCCAACACTCATAACTGATGAAAAAGAATACTACAATTTGAGAGAGAACATAACGGGAGGATTATCAAATGTACTTCATCGAGTGAACATTAGAGGTCAAACATTAATCAATAAACTCAAATATGATGCCGTTAATGACAGAATCATTAGCTATGACACTTCAAACATAGTTTCACACGTTGCTGGTATTGATTTCAATTCATTGTATCCCTCATCATTCAGTTCAGTAAAACATTCATTCAATCCTTATCACGGAGGAATCATGTACATGCCTGGTTCATTTATAAAACGATTTGATGTTTATGATGAACAAGGAAACAAGAATGAAAAGGTTCTTAATACTGCAATGAATATCATTCAATCAAAGAAGCGATTTGATGCAAACCCTGAGTTTATATTCAAAGCTGAAGTCAAATTGAGATGTCCAAAGAATAAAATCAACGATTTGATTAATTTCCCTCCTGTGTTTAGAAATATCAATATAATGAATGATGAGCAAACGATTGGAAGCTATATGTACAAATATATGAAAGACAATAAACTGAATTCAGCCGATAAAGAAACAAGAAAGCTGACAATGTTGCTTGATACATGCGGAACATTTATGACGTTCTCGAATTACCTTTTATGGTTTTTAATCGACCACGGACTTATTGTTGATGACATTAAGAGCTTAAGTTTATATGAAGCTCATGACGGATTCAATCAATTTGTTTGTGAGTTTATGAAGAAGCGTCAAGATATATTGTCAGGAAAGGCACACGGGAACGAAAAGTTTTACAAGATTAGTATGAACGGATCTTACGGATATGACGGTATGAATTCAGAGAACTTCAACAAAGTCAGAATTGTTGATAAAAATAAAGCCTTTCAATTGATTGCATCCGATACTTATCGCAATGGATGTAAATTGTCAAATGATTGTTATTTGATACAATCACAACCTCATTCATTCAAATGCACTACATGTCTTCAGGAATCATTTTGGACATTAGACAATGCGAAATATTGGTATTTGACTTTCCTTTATGACTTTCTTTACAAATGCATTGACATGAATAAAATTCATTTCAACTCGGTCGATACAGACAGCCTTTACATGTCTATAGCTGGTGATATGAATAAACCGATTGACCAGTTGTTTGATTACGTCATCAAAGACAAATCATTTTATGATAAACACATTTATAGCTTTATGCCAAACCCTGCAATCAATGATGTATATGATGAGAAAAAGATACTCGGATGCTGTGTAGAAAAGTTTGGAGCAAATCAAGTTGCTTTGTGTGCTAAATGTTATACGATTTGGTCAGATGACAAAACAATTTCATTAAAGCTCAAAGGTGTTTCATTGAAGAAGAACAACATCAAATCAAGTGATTACAAAAATGTCATTGATAAGCAATCAATAATGAAAGGCAAAAATATAAACCTTCAAATGAATTCACAACTGATGAGTAAAATAACTGTAATCAAAAATGCTTTAACAGCAGCACATTCAAAAATGTTGGTATTATCAAATCATTGTTGTTGTCCTTATGTCAATGGTTTCACTGCAAAGGATTATTTCATTGAGAATCATTAAACAATTAATTTAATGATTTTATTTTAAAAAATCAATTTTTTTATTTTTGTTATAAATGAGTCAACCAACTGAACAAACACAAATTGAAAATGCTGAAGCTGAATTTGAACCTTTGAAAGGTTTTGAAAGTGATTATGAAATTCAAACAACTTTCCCTTATAACATCAAGAATAAGAAAACAGGAAAAATAATAGCTGAAGGTGAATACAGACAAAATGTTTATCCGTGTGTAAACCTAAATAACAAAATATATTATAAACATATTCTTGTAGCAAAGCAATTTATTGAAAACCCTAATAATCTACCACAAGTCGACCATAAGAATAGAATCAAAACTGATTATCATCTTGATAATTTACGATTTGTATCAAGTTCAGAGAATAATAAAAATAAATCAAATTATAAAGGTATTCAATATGAATTCATTGATGACATACCTGATGATGCAATTGTTATTGATTTCTATGAAACAAAGACAGAAAGGAAAGAATTTGAAGAAAACACGTATTATTATTACCATGATGATACTAATAATGAAGACATTTTTTATGCAAAGATTACTGATAGTATTTATAAAATTCTTCATATCAATACAAATAAATCAGGCAATGAATTTATTTCAATGAACGATATAAATAATCAAAAAGTTAGCGTATATATTAATAGATTCAAACATCAACATGATTTGATTTGATTTGATTTACTCTTTGAATACAGCTAATGTTCTTTCATCAATGATACTTGTAATGATTCCAACAGTCATACGTTTTATTTTTGATGTTATTGCTGTCTCTCCTGAAAGAACTTTCAGCTTATTGTCTTCATTATCGATAAACACCTCATCACCGATTGAATAACATGATGAATCATTAACGTGAACCATATAATCACCATGTGAACTAAATGTGATACATTTATTTTTGTCATCGATTCTCACACATATACCGACATACTCCTTCCATGTTCCTGATGTCTTGACACTACAAATACAATCAGTTGTATCATCTGCTGTTGATGGTTTCCATTCATCACCAACATGTTTGTAAACCTTACCTGTCATATACACTGGAGAACCAACAACGAAATCACTAACAGAGTTCATTGATGATTCAATCGGCGAGTAATGTGTGATTGTTGTGTTTGATTGTGCACCGTAAATAGCAGCCTTATATTTTGCTAAATAACCTCGGGACATGATGCATCTTGAATATATTTGTTTAGCATCTAATAATTCCTGAGTAGTTGTCCAAGAATATCCGCCTATCGGGAAATTATATGTCAGGGGTCTTCCTGATGTTATATCAACAGTGTCTTCATAATAGAATGGGAATTTGAAATTGTCGAAATACACAGTTCTTTGATGTAATACAAGAACAATGTTATGAGGATTTCCAGTTGTATCATAGAATAATATTCTTATTTCCAAACATAGCGCATAATCACCTACTATATATTCCAGTTTAATTACCTTATCTTCAAGTTTTAGATAATGAATTGATATTTCACCGCCCTCTGTAATCGGTCCGCAATCAATAGCACATTTTTTTATTAGTTGTTCTTCTGTTATGACGTTTGACTTCAGTGCAAAGTTATCATTCACATATTTCACCGAAGTAATCATATCATCATTCACAGGTCGGATGCTGATTAATGTGATAGATGCATCATAAATATTAGTCAGTGTATCGTCCTCAGCTCTCAATGAAACGATATGGGTATTATAATTAATATTTATTAATTCATTGCTTGTTGATTTGTAAATCATATTCAAACTTTTATATAAACTGTATTCGTATTCAACTTCTTCATATGATGCATCATCAGCATTTCGTTTGAATTTGACGATAATATTTTTGGTTGTGAATACTCTTCTTATATCATCATCAGGAACTACACAACCACTTTCATTCTGTGTACATTGAATTGTGATTTGTTCTGGATTTTCATCAACAACATTTGCAGTTTTAATAAATGGTGATTCGATTTGTGCTTTAATGACGTTGATTAACCATTGAGTATTGCCACTTGAATTACACAACATAAATTCGCCACGGTCATACCATACAATAGATAATCCATTATCTAACATCATTCTATACCCTCTCATATATTTTTCATAAGGCTTGAATATCAAATCAAAATGTTGAATATTGTTAATGTAATCCTTGTTAGAACCCCAATTAACATCAAATATCACATGTATATCGGTTTCTGGTAAGTATGGTTTTACAAATATATAATCACGAACGGGATTCGGATATTCAATATTCAATTCAGTTCCGTATAATGCAGTATTCAATGCAGATTCATTAACCCAATCAGTTGGAATTGTTGGTATATCTGTTTTCAATGCATACTTATCTAATTCATAAGCTAATTCATCTTCATCAACAAACTTCTCATCAGCTTGTGCACTAGTATAATACGGTGTCAAGTCAACTGGTTCTGGTATATCCGTCTTCAATGCATAAGTATTCGACACATATCTAGCTGAATAAGCGTTTCTGTCTGTTGGTTCGATAGTTTTGGTAATTGAACACGATAAAACTTCTGGTGTATCGCCAGTTCCTGGATTGATTAATTCATGGCTGTCATACAAAAACCAAATACTTGAATCACTTCCTTCGATACGCATTATCTGAGAGGGTTGTTCGTCATCATCGTCATTGTACGAATAGTCTACATGAACATAATGACCCGTATAAAAACTGTTTGATGAAACAATATCCAACCCGTATTGCTCAATCATTTCATGATATGTGTTGTAATCCAAATCAGGAATTGTATTATTGACGATTTCGAATTGAATTGTTGTTTGACCCTCAATAATTTCTGGGATTTCACTCTTCATTGCATATTTTCCTTCTGCAACTGTTTTCGTTTCATACTTATCTAATTCATAAGCCAATTCATCCTCATCGACGAACTTCTCATCAGCTTGTGCACTAGTATAATACGGTGTCAAATCAACAGGTTCAGGTATATCACTCTTCAATGCTAATTCATCATTTGTTTCTGCTAATGTTATTGTTATTGGAAGGTATTGATATCTATCATAAATTGCTCCAGTAAATTCATCCCACACTAATTCAAAATACTCCCCTTCACTTTCAAATCCTTCAGCTTCATGTTGTTTAACGTTATATTCATCATCAGCATATAATTCATTTGTCTTAAATCTGATATCAAAATGGAATATATTACCACTATTGTCTAATTTATAACCAACCAAATGTGTTCCTTCTTTGAACGGTAAAACGTGAGATGTATCCATTCCGTTTTCTTCATATTCTTCTGGTACTGGACCTATATTAGGAAACATATATGTCTTGATTTCAATTGTGTATTCAGTTGATACAGTCAAATTATCTCTCGTGATGTAATTCTTCAAATCATCTTTTGGAACATATCGTTCGGCACAATCATCCAAAGCCGATTGAAAACCTTCATTAACTGCTATACTTGTTAAACACATTGATGCTTGAGCTGATAATGGTTTATCATCTTCAGCCATCAATTTCTGAAACATTTCGTCGGGTAATAGTTCTTTTATGTTCAATTGCAACTCACTATTTTTGAGTACTTCTGGTATATCCGTCTTCAATGCATAATTCGTTATATCAATTGGTTCAGGTATATCAGTTGATAAAGCATAATTGTTGATAACATAATCACGCAATCCGTTAACTGCTTCATTCAATTGTTCCTTAGTGATTCCATTTCCGTTTGAAATCCCTACGTTTCCGTTCGATGTATCACCTTTGATAACATAATTATCGACATATCTTTTAATGTATTCGTTAATCAATCCGTCAATAGTATTTGTTTTTGTTATGTGTCCGCTCTGCTCAATCGTAAACATTCAATTTATTAGAAACTAAACAATGTCAAAACAAGATAAAAATAATTCATCTGATAGCTTTGAATTAGATTTAAGTAATATTGATGATGAAACTATATTTGATAGTGAGGTATCTAAACCTGATGATGATGAAGAACTAGAGGACCCGATAGATTATTTTAAGAACACGTTTCTCAGTACATACAAACTAGAACACCCCAATGATTTAATTAATTTGTTGTATCAAATACAAAACAATGAATATACAGGAAGAAGTGTGGGAAAGATTCGTGAAATGAAAGTCAAGTTTCGTCGATTTGTTTCATTGATGAACAAAATCAATGCTGGTATTAAAAGTAAAGGCAATCAATTCCTTAGTTTAAAAGAGTACACAACAGATAAAAAAAGTCTTGATATCATTATCAATTACTTTAATATTGTTGTCAATGATGATTTAAATTATAGCTCTGACGGTTTTCGTTCATCACCCATCAAACCACCGAGAAAGAGTCAAACACCACAAACCAACAAAGGAAGAAGAAAGAGAACAAGCATACATGAACCAACACTTGATACTAATAAACGAAGAACACCAAGAAGAAAACGCATAACTCCGAGTGATTCTGATGAAAATGACTCGACAATACAATTGCCTAAAGACAGTGAAGATTCATTAATTAATATAACATTAAGCGAATCAGATTCTGAGTCATTAATATTGAAAAACGATGATTTATCTGATTCTTTTATTGAACCATCAAAGGAACACAATAAAAATAATTTTTCAACTAATAAAATGGCAGACGACAACAACAATAATAACGGACCTCTTCAATCATTATATGATGATGAATTAGATGATTGGCATGATGATGATGAAGCAGCAACCGAAGCATACAGATATACAAAAACACCTGCAAAACAACCATACAGATATGTTGATAATGAAGAAGAAGCACAAGAAATTAAATCACCTTTTGCAAGGAAATACAAAGGATATGCAGAAGATAACAAAGCAGATGCTGAAATACTTGATGAATTAATAAGAAATGCAAAGCAACCCTCAAAGAATACTCGCGGACGTCGTGATAAAAAAGATATGCCTCTTGTTAACTCAACATTAAAGGATTCATTTGACAAGCTTGAAATACCTCGGGTTGGTGGTAATATATCCTATTACAGAGATAAATTTATTGATATGATTATTAACGGAAACTTCAGAATCAAATACATTCCGAATGCAGCTTGTCGTGATACAGCTATTGAATACTGTAAGAATTCAGTTGATAAAGACGGTAAACCAAGATATCGTTTATTACCAGAAAATGCCAAAGACCCGTTAGGAAACTCAATAACAGACTTGAACGGTGATAAAGTTGATGATGTTGTTTTAATTGATAGGAACGGTAATCCTTCAATCATTAACGGATACAAGCTTGTATTTGCTTCTCCTTACAAGAAAGTTTGGAAATCTGTTATTAAAACAAAACAAGAAAGAAAAGAAATGCCGTTCAATAAATGGATTCAATCATTATTTGATAAAGATATCAAGAAAATTGATTGGGATGCTGGTCAATACAAATTAACAAAGGGAAAAGAAATGCAAGAGCTAGAAAATTATTACGGTCCTATGGGTCTGGGAAAAGCAAGAGTCAGCAAACGTATTACACCAAGTTCTTATTGGTCATCAATCTTTTCTAAAGTCTGGAAAGTGTATTGGAATGACGAACAATTCTTTGTATTATCTCCTTTGAAGAAACTCATCAATTACCTTGCTGTATCAAATATGTTATTTGCTTATCTCTTTGATGCTCCTTTCAAAGAAATCATTCAAGACAATAAGTTCAATGGAAAGATATTAACATATGAACAATGGACATATTGGAAACAACAGAACAATAAAGAATATGTTTCAGTATTAGGAAAGAATGTTCAATCATATGTTGAGAAGATTATTGATAAAGCTATTGATATCACATCAGGAGAATTAAAGGCTGAACCAAGTCAATGGGGTAAACAATTTACTGAATTAATGCATTACATTGATTATGTTGTCTTTGGTGTTGGTTTCAATGTTGATGTAAGTAAGCAAGAAGGATATAACAGGTTGAAACGAAATGCAGAAGGAATTAAAGAAGCAACGCCAGAAGATATTAAGAACGTTAAAGATAATTTCATTAAACGAATCTCTGCAGCAATAGAAAGAGATATATATCCAAATTGTGGATACACAGCATTCAAAGCACAACTCAAAGAAAGCAAATTGCAGAACAAAAATAAATATGATAATTTTGCTGTTAATCTTAAACCATTACATCAAAGAATGAATAATGAATAATTAATTTAAATCAAAACCTCCATTATTGTTATTATTATTATTATTTTTGTCATTTGGGTCTGAAACGATTCTAAAACTATAACGTTTTGTTGATTGTGGTTGTTTCTTCTGGTCTTGCTGATTATCAAGTGAAGTTGACAAGTCTTCAAAAGTATCATTATTTATGTTTTGTTGTCGTTCAGAATAATTTGATGTCTTATTAGGATTTGGTGTTTCAAAATAAAAGCCTTGTGATTGATTTTGATTTCTTACATGCCAATCGTCTTCAATTTCCATAGGTTCATAGCTTGTTGGATAATTTGGTTTTGTACTTATGGCTGATGCTGAAAAATGAACTTTGTTATCATTTTCTTTTGATTTATGCTTTCTTGGTGGATTGGGAGTTAATGATTTAATATTTTCTGTTGTTTCATTTGCTGTTGTTTCGTTATCGGGTTTTATATTTGGTTTGAATATAGGATATTCAGTGAATATAGTATCATTTCGAAAACCTAAATGTGCAGGTTTCTTCGGTTTATAATTCGTATTTTGATTTAAATCGTTCATTGTTTGTATTCTAATATCATTGGTGTCAGAACCTGGTTCTGTGTTATCATAGAAATCAATTATCGGTATTAAGTTTGGATTATCATAAACGGTGAATGATATATATGTTTTATTTGCATTAGGATTATAACCTGTATCAGCTGCAGTAATTATATTATTAAATGCATTCATGAATACCTCATAAGTAAAAGCGAAATTTACTCTATTAAAATAAGCTTCACCATCATATTCTACATAATAATTTGTTATATCTTTAGGTGTGTTATCATTTAATAATACAAATACAGGTTCTTGAAATCCTGGTAGTATCTTTCGTATAAATATGTATGACGGACTATAAATTCCATCACCAATTAAATATAACATCCATGCAGGTCTAGTCGTTAATGTTGTACCTTTATAAATACTTTGAACTTGCCTCGGAAATGTAAAAGTTGATGGAAAAATATAAATTGACCTTGATTCAGTAGTCGTAATCATAGCAAATGCAATCGGTGCTACACCATTAATTTTATAATTACTCATATCAGCCAATTGATTCGGATTTAAATAAAATACATGAGAATCCATTTTGAATAGTCATTAATAAATCAAAAGACAACTGAATATAAATGATTCAGGTTCAATAACGTTTCCTTTCATATCTGTGAACCATAAATGATATTCTTTTTTTGTGTTGTTCAGACACTCATATTTTCTGTATTTGGTTTGTCGTCTGTTAGCAAGCATAATGAAATGGTCACAGAAAGGCATGAATTCAACTATATCTGAATGAACCATCAAATCACCGACAATATGTTGATTGACAACAGCCCCACAATACTGAACAACAATGTACTTCTTGTTGCGACTATAAACGAAATCATCAGGAAGATTAAAATCTTTTGATTGTGTGTGATAGTATCGTTTTGTGATTGGTTGTTTAGCTTTCATTTTGCGTTTTATAAGTCAAAAAGAATACTTTATAATCATCATTCAAAGCATCTATTGATGAACAAACATATTTTGTGTACATGATTGGAACTGTTATTATTGTTTTGTTCTTCAGTGTTTTGTTAGTTTGACGCAAAGGATTTAATAGTTTACATTTAACGTTTCCTGATTCATAACAAATGAATTCAGCAAGTTCATTGAATACTCTTCTTCGCTTTTCATGTTTCTTTTCTGTTTTTCCGTAATCGGTGTGAATGAGTATTATATTTTTGGGTTTATATGACAGAAGACCTTTAAATCGTTGTTTTTGTTGAATCTCTTTCAATTGCATTGATTTGGCTCTTATGTACTGCCATTCAAGGTCGCGGTCATCTTGCATCTGTTGAGGTGTTAGATAAATGTATTTTGATTGTCGTTTGTCAAGGTATTCATCAGTTTCTTCGTCAAATGATGTGTATAAAGGATTCAATAAACGAAGAGATGCATGAGGCGTGTTATTGTACCATTCAACCGTTTGTTGTATCAATACATTGTTTGTCATTCGTTGTTGTGATTGACCGAAAGCATTTCGTAATGTTCTGATTACTGCATCGACACATTTATGTGCATTCGTGAAAGGTGAATCATCAATGATTAACTTTATTTTGTTTGGTGCTTTGAATTTAATTGTGTGTTTGTCTAATTGATATCTTTGCTCTTCACCGTTGCAATAACTTTTGAATGCATTTGATATAAAAGCCTTTTCACCATCACATTTAATTGTTTCAATTCTGATATTTCTTTTATTGACTAGTTTATCAATTACTTTGATTACATAATACTCAGACTTGTAATCAATTGGTTCAACAATTAGGTATTTGGTGTTTACATTGATTATTACTAAATAAGCTTTATTTAATGCAAACATTATATCAATTTCGTACGCATACGGTTCAAATGAGAAGTCAGGTTTTGATAGTTTCTTTACTGTCTTCAATTGGTAATCCTTAATATAGGGCTCGGTTTTAATGCCCGTGTCTTTGATGTACTTGTATTTAGATTTGAAAGGATAGTTGATTGATTCATTCATTTGAATCGCAAAAATAAAGCATTAATTTATGAAGGAACTCTGTTCCCTTTTGCAAAGCAAAATGATTATTTAATGAAATCATTATTTTTATTCATTTGCTTGACTTCCTTGTGGAGATTCGTCATCAACGTAAACCAATCCGTCAAGAGATAGTTTAAAGTAAGAGTCCCTAGTTATCCATAATTGAGTCGGAGGAGGTTTGACAATGGTTCCATCTGGTTCAACAACATTGAAATATGTGTCATCATCTCCTGTATATATTGGTTGCCCATTGACTTGTATCTGAACGTTTCCGAAACCTCCATCAAGTCCGTCATAACAATATCCTGCACTTGCTCGTTCTGTTTGAATGTTGAATACAAATGATGTTGCATCACTGATTGTGTTGTTGTATCTCTTACCGTTAGCGTCATTCTTTGGCATTGTCATCGAATCCTCAAATTCCTTTGTGCATGAAAGAGTGATTGCATCTAAATCACCAGCCGTTAATTGATTTTCAAAGAATCGTGCACCAATGGTTGAAACGTTTTCGTCTGGGAAGTTCTTTCCACCAATATTCAAGAAACAGTTTTGATAAACTGGATTTTCAAAGACAGTTAAATCATTATGATGCTTTGGAAACATGATTGATAAATTAGTTGCATTGATTAATGGGATATTCAATGTTGACTTGATTCCGTTTGCTGCTGGAGCGATTGGAAAAGCATGATAATCAACTTTTTGTGAAGGAATGATTAAACCTTGTCTTAAAATGTCTTCAATTCCTTGTCTTGTAGCTTCACAAACTCCAAAGCCTTGCATATTAGATTTACAAGCTGTGATGGTCATTCGATTAACTGTTAATGTTGCTGTTTGTTTTGAATAATGAGCGCTCATCAACTTGTTGGCTTCAGTTTTAGATACAAAGTTAACGTAAACATGACCTGCATGTGATGGTTGAGGTAATTTACCATGTTCTTTGGTATAATGGGCTTGACAAATTGCTTTATTATCATCAGTCTTTTCAATTCCAAGTTCAGTAAATTCATCATCAGTAAAGCTAAATATTAATGAACAATTTTCAATCAGTTCATCGAAATCACCTCCAGATGCAGATACGTATTGTTCTCTAACTTCATACTTCAATTGATATTTCGTTGGTGTTGGTTCAGGTGATGGTGGGTCTGGATTGTCTCCAGGTCCTGGAATCACTGCTTGATTACCAATTTGTGTGAATTGATGTTTGAGGTGTCCTCGTGCTTTGATTTCCTTTAGTCTGTTTAATTCTTCCATCGATATTGAATCATTATCTTCAAGAAATACTTTTGCTTCAGCAACTGTGTAAGGGTCTAATACTGCCCAAACAAGACCAGCGGGACTAACTTGAAAACGAATTGATAAATCACCAATGATTCCGTTAGGGAATAAATCGAATGCTTGTAATGCGAGCAAATCATCAAAAGGAACATTCAAATCAAATTCGACTTCACTTCTTCCTGTGTTCTTAAATGAATTCAAGTTGACATAAGCTCCTGCATGTGTCTGTGAATAGTTGCTAATGTTTTCCCACAATGAATGAACGAATCTGCGACG
Organism: Tritrichomonas musculus; assembly: GCA_039105265.1. Taxonomy (NCBI): domain Eukaryota; phylum Parabasalia; order Tritrichomonadida; family Tritrichomonadidae; genus Tritrichomonas; species Tritrichomonas musculus. Next base: position 42,298 of record JAPFFF010000076.1, on the reverse strand, counting down.
TTTCTTCTCGGCTTCTGGTTTAACTGAAGAATATAAGAAGCCCTCACGAATGCATTCATTCTGTTGGTATCCGACATTGACATTATTATGAAGAATCTCTAACCTGTCAAACAACTGGTTTGATGATTTGAAACCGACAAACAGTTTGTACAAGTTGTTGGGGTCATTGATTTCATTTAATTTACTCATATCTGTATTCAATGACAAATCTAATTTAACGTGAAATGTTAAGAAACCTTTATCAATATCACTTATGAAGTGGTCAGGATGTGTTAAACTTATTTGCGAATATTGTCCTTGATGAAATGGAGCTGGTTGGTCATGACAGTCAACAGTTCTAAATGAAAATGAACGCGTACCGTCATTGACATTAATCATGTTTCTCATCTCTTCAAATGCATGAAGAACGTTTCCTGTTTCAGTGCGAAGATTATGGGCTCTCTCGTTTCTGTATAACATTTATGATTGAATAAAAAGGAAATAAAACACTTTTATCATTAATTAAATTATGGGTGTCGGTATATTCAACAAAATCAAGAACGCATTTAAATCAATTGGCGGCAAAGTAAAATCATTCGCTCAGAAAGCAGTTAAAGCATTACCAAAAGTTGTTGATGTTGGAAAGCAAATCGTTGACAGAGTTAAACCGATTACACAATTCATTCCTGGTGTCGGTCAGGTTGTTGACGCAATTGATACAGGTTTAAATGTTGCTGACAGAGTTGGGAGATTTGGAAAATCAATATTGAATGAAGTTAAATGAAAAACAATGAATTATAATGATTTAATATAATTATAAATGAATGAAAACATTAATGAACTTAAAGTTATAAATGATAATGTAAATGAATCAAAAGTATTTAAATCAATTGAAGAGTTCAATTTGTTCTATCAAAAGAATATCGAGCAAATGAAATCACAAACGACTAACTATTTGAACAAGATTTATAAAATCATCACTAATGACGGCAACGAATACAAAATCACTAAGCGAAATTGTACAGACGGTAAAAGACTTAACGGCGACATTTATTTGAAGAAAGTTGGGAACACAATCACTAAAACACTTGAAAATGACAACATCAAAGCTGATATATCATTAATGAAAGAATCGATTAACGAACTCAATGAATTAATAAATCAATTGAACAACAAAAATAAAATACTTGAAGAACATATTAATAAGCTTTCAAACGTTGTCGACCAACAATCAAAAGTTATTAATGAATATGTATTAAATGTTGTTGCTCCTGACAACCACAGAATGATTAAGTGAATCATGATGATTTAATGATTTAGTCGTTTTTGGAGGTGGTTCATGAAATATATTTCCTTTTTCATTATAACATTTCACTGTTGGTGCTGAATTTATTTTTGTTCTATTCTTTTGCATCGTTAATTGTAATCTATCAAAATGGTTTTTATGCTTATCGTCATGAACGGTTCTTAATTGATTAATAGCAGACATTTAATTATTATTAAATGAGTGAACTAACAGAATACAAGAAAGAAATACCAGAACTAAAACGAATCAAACGAGGATTGAAAGAAAAGTGTTATGATTACAAACAATGTCTCAACAATATCAAATCAGGAATGTTGGGCTCTGACGGTCTTGCCGTTCGTGAGTCTCTTATCGAAGACATCAACAGCCTCAAAAATAAAGTTCATCAGCTTGAGAATGAATTAAATGAACTGTCTAATAAATGAACATCAATTGATGGTAATCATTAAATGAGTTCATATTATTTTTGTTCATTAGTCGTGTTGACGGCGGGCTTTAGCCTGACGGAAACCGACTGATATATACTACTAAAACAAGTTCAAAGATGTAAATTCTAAAATGAAGATTCAAAAGTGGCGACCGTCAATCTCAATTTTATCTCACCCCACCAAATCAACACCCTTACTCTCTAGACGTTTATTTTTCATTTCTGACATAGTTTTGTACATATCATAGAATTCATCAAAAGTTAAGTTACTCGCGGACTGTGAATATATGAAGTGGAGTTGCTGTTTGTTGAAGCATGGGAAGATAAATAATGTTGTGATCTCGTTCTTGATATGCGGTGCGAGACCTTTCCATGATTGAATCAGCAAGAAGTAAGATATGTTTGTGTGTCTGCAGCGTCGTAGTTGTTGTGAGAAATATGATTCTGGTGCCGCGAACAATTTTGAATTTGCTATATCATCAAAGAGTATAAGAGTATGTAGGGTGTCTTTGCTGAAGTCATGAACGTGCAACACTTGAAACATATCCTCCATCTGCCCATCATCTATTTTTTCCGCTAAATTCTCTCTCTTTATCATATAGTACAAGTTTTTAGCAGAGATTAATTCTTGAATGGCATCCTTACAATTTTTCTCACTTACTACTATATATGGAATTTGAATGAACGTCTTCAGTGACTGCCAACTCTTATCATTCTCATCTCCGTTCTTCGTAACATATATTAACAAATGATGTGTACTTAGAAGTGATATTTTAATGATTTCCTGTAGTGCTATCACAGTTTTTCCCATAGACTGTTTTCCTACTATAACATTCACAGAGTTGTAGCGAACATCTATATCATTGTGGATTTCATCTATGCTACTTCCACATAAGTTATTTTTGTTTATCTCTAGTGCTTGTGATACTATGTCATGAACTTTTTCTAGACTCATTTTGCTGTTGGTAAATTGAGAAAGCCCAGTAGTGATAAAAATAAATAACTCTCACTTATGGTTTCTCTCATTCATGGTTCCTCTCATTTATGGTTCCCTTCTCATTTATGGTTCCCTTCTCATTCATGGTTCCCTTCTTATTGCCTTCTTCGTTGTGGTGGTGGTTGTGCATTTTGATCAAATGGTATGTTGTTAGCCTGGCAGTATTGTATGATAGTAGTTTTGAGTATATTAATGATGTTATTTCTTGTGTTAGTTTTGGTTTGTGTATCTCCGTAGTACAAGTCACTTATGTTTCCAGTCACAATATCATCAATTTCATCTCTGCAATCCTTCTTAGCTTTGGCAACAGCGGTAGGATTATTACCATCTATACCATATTTGTTCAATATAGGATTAATAAATACTGTTTGCCATAAGTGTGCTGTAGCTCTAGCAATAATAGGCAATTTAACTTCTGCTGGTAAATTCTGAATTGGAGCAATAGCATACTTAAGTGTGAGTTCTTTATCGAGAAGGTATTTCCTGAATCTCTGGTATGGTGAAAGTCTCTTAGCTTTACGAACAGAGTAGCCAGTAGTGTTAACACCATCTGGAAATCCTCTATAGCCTGGCATAACATTACCAATATTTCTAGGATCATTGCTGTCATCATCAATATAGTGTAAGTTATGAAATTGTTCACGAATCCACTTATTCTTAGGATTTCCTGATCTGTCTTTTCTTAGTGGGAATTGTTGGTAGTAAGCAAGGTCATGTGGGAATTTAGAGATTGTAGTTGTGTAGCCATTTACGTATAAAGGTTGGTTTCTTGAATTATATACAACAACATCAGGAATTCCATCATTGTTGATATCAGTCAAGTTTGTAATTTCTGCTGGTCCATTGGGGTCTTTTTTGTTGAGAAACCATTTTGCATTTGGTTTTGCTTTTAAGTTATGTTTTTTGATCATATGATCTGCACCTGCTGGAGATATTGCTTGTTTTACTCTAGTGATATCACGTTTCATGTTTAGGATTAATTTTGCAAGATCATCCATACCAACTTTAGAAGTGAAACCACCTGGATTAATGCTGCTGACCTTTTCTGTTATACCTTTTATTAACCACTGTCTTGCATATGCTCTTTGTTGTTCTGTAGTTCCAAAGAGTTCATCCATGTCTTCTGGTTTGATGTCAGTACCATTGAGCTTATTAAACATTGTAAGTAAGTCAGCATCAGTATTTGTATGGCCCATGATTTCTTGAACATTGCCATTTCTAGGATCCATGTAATTAGGAAGTCCATAACTCTTGAAATCTCTATCTCTAGGCGTCTTGTTCCACTGTGCTCCTGGTGCAAACTGTGATGGTAACTGTGCTCTTTGTACTTGTGCTTGTGGGCGCCATAATTGCTGTGGAATTGTATCTATATCGAAATTATTTAACCGTTCATCATCAATATCTATTTCTTGTCGTTGTTGTTGTTGTTGTTGTTGTTGCGGCTGTTCCATTTTTAAATTTTCAGAAAAATAACATAAATGGTTCTCACAAATTGCAAAACATAAATGGTTCTCACAAATTGCAAAACATAAATGGTTCTCACAAATGAAGAAGCAACGATAATTTCTTTTCTTTTTCATAAAAATGGTCAAAACTTACTACATCACCAAAGACTACATCAATAATTTACCATCAGAATTTACAAGCAGCTTAAACAAAAGATATATTTCCTTTCAATACTGTCGTGCAACTTGTAAAGGATATCTTGATGGCGAAACTGAAATTCATTGTAGCTTTATACAGAGAGATGAGTATTGTGATTCTCTAGTATGGTATGCTAATGTTGTACCTCCTGATGATAATAGAAAATATGAATTTGTAGGTACGAAAAGACAGTTTAAAGTATGGTTTACAGACACGAATGGTAACATTATTGAGCCAGACAACTTTACACTATTTCTGAAATTAGAATATTGAACTGGGGAAAGAGAGCGAAGCACTATCGATAATCAGAAACCTCGCGAAAGCTCGGATTGAGCTAAATGGTACCTGCAATACTGACTTTCGCACATGATACCTGCAATACTGACTTTCGCACATGATACCTGCAATACTGACATCTATTTTTGTTATTCTCATTTCTGATCTTCATCTCTGATACTCTCATTTCTGATTTTCATAATTGCTATTCTCAGTACTGACTTTCATCAATGATACCTACAATACTGACTTTCATAATTGCTATTCTCATTTCTGATTTTCATCAATGCTACCTACAATACTGATTTTCATAATTGTTACTCTACTTATCAATTCTCTGTTTTGTTACTCTACTTATCAAATTTCTGTTTTACTATTCTTGACAAACCTTCCGAGTTAGTAGTGTAAATATCAAAAATCAGTATGCAGTAGGAGTATTAAATGAGGTCATTTGATAGTGAGAGTAGTTTCTCGGAAGTCTGGAATAGAATATCACATGTAGGTTTCAATATTGTTGGTAGTAATTATGAAAATCAGTATAGGGAATAGTTTTTTGAGATTTCATTTTTACCACTACCATTTCTCTTTCTCAGATGTGTAAATATCATTCATGAAAGTCAATATTGTAGGTAGCATTGATGAAAATCAGAAATGAGAATATCATTCATGTAAGTTGCTATTGTAAGTATTGTTGTTGGTTATCACTATTGTAAGTATCATTGTTGTTGGACTTTTCTTTTTATATCAAATGACAGGAATACTAACAAAGAAAAATGTTGAGGATGGTGCCTTTGTATGTAGCAATTCTGGAAACAACAACACTGACTATGAATCTATATATGTTAAAGATGATGTTATTGTTGATGGAGATATGATTCTTGGAGGAATTTCTATAAAATCACAGCTTGTAAATCATGAAGAGAGAATCGCAGCTGTTGAAAATAAAGACATGACCATATATGCCAAGAAAGATGAAATACCAGACCTTACTCCATATGTGAAGAAAGATGAGATTGTTACAGTAGATTTGAGTCCATATGTTCTAAAAACTGAATTAGCAGAAGATCATTATACCGCTGCACAAGTAGAAGAGAAATTTGTTGACGAAGATGAACTAGCATATGAATTTAATAAGTATGAGACCAAAGAAGTTGCCGAAGAGAAGTATGCACTCAAAACTGATATCCCTACTGTTGATCTTACTCCATATGCACTCAAAACTGAATTACCAACAATAATAAACTCACAACATGATACCGCTAATGATGTTGCTGTGCCTACTGTAAAACTGGTTGAAGATAAATTATTAGCGTATGACCAAGAAAAGAATGAAATATATAACAGGAAAGATTGCACTCTAGCTATAAAGGCTGTGTTTGAAGATGGAACTTCTACCTCTTTCACTGTTTCACATAATGTAAGCATAAATGACAAAGAAGTATATGTAAAAATAGAAGATACAGTTGATTATGTAGCAAATTATGTTGCTTATGAGAGTGATAAAGTTGGCTATATCAAGTGTAATGTAGAGAGTGAAACTACAATATTGTTTGTAAAGACTATCACAAAAAATGTTTTTACTTATGGCAATTATACTTATGATGTTAGTAATGATAGAATCACAACTCTAGAAACAGTAGCGAAGTTAACAAAGTTTGTTCCAAGTATAGTTTACAATGATAAGGTTGTTAAGTTTGGTAATATTCGGCTTAACGCTAATTGTCCTGCAAGTATCTCTGTTGCTACTGATTTCAATGGTAGAGATATAACTTCTTTGTATTCATTCGGAAATTGTTCTAAAACCGTAATTCATATAGATCTTACCAACTTTGATATTTCTAATGTTAAATCATGTACAAATTTAATATTTAAGTGTAATAACCTAGAGACTATAAAATTTGATAAGAGATATAGCAATAATTTATGTAATCTTTTCTTTGATGCGTGTGATCAGTGTTTTAAACTAAAGGAAGCTGATTTATCTATGTTTTATTCGAGGAATGTGGTAACTATTGACAGTTTGTGTTCTTATTGTGCAGCTTTAGAAGTTTTAGATATTTCAAACATAATCACAGCAGCTACAGTTGAACCATCGTCGTGTACCGGTATGTTTTCGGATTGTCGTAACCTAAAAATATTGTATATACATGATAGTATGTATGATCTTATTTCTTACGCTTTTGAGTACCGTATTAACGAAAAATTAGTGAAATCAACTTATAAAGGCAGAGAGTGTTATATTCCAGAAAATTATCTTGAAGAAGTACGTAATAGTGATTGTGCTCTGAAAAGTGATATTCCTAATGTTGATCTCGAACCTTATGCACTCAAAACTGAAATACCTAATGTTGATCTAGAACCTTATGCACTCAAAACTGATGTAGAAAATGCAAAAACAAATGTTATCAATATTGATTTTGACAAGATGACACCAATTGAGATAGAAATCAAAAATGAGAAATACTGTGTTAAAGACATTAACGCGCTATGGGATGTTGTCAATGTATATATTGATGCTACTAATGCTGATGGAACTAAGAAATATAAAGGCTTCAGTACTAGTTTCGAACCTGTGGATCCAAGAATTTTCGAAGTCAGAAGTGACTCATTTGATACATTCTGGGTGTCTGATACTGTTATATCTGATGCCTATTACGGAACAACCTCATTAAAAGTAAAAGATTTCTACATTGTTAATGAACCAGCATCCGAGTCAAAAACTGTGTACTCCACAAAAATTATAGATCATGAATTGACAAAAAAGGTAGATTATAACCCTCATGATCCTGTTGTTTATGAATCTATGTTGAAGGAATATGGAAACAGCACAACTATTACACATCTCGCACCTATAGAAGCTGGGGAAGAAATATCTGACTTCAAAGTTGGAAAGCCTGTGTTTATGTCAGGTCATGTGTACAAGAGAGAGAATGCCAGTAGCTGCGAGCCCTCGCGACGAAGCTGTGTTTGGATTTCATCATCAGCAACAGACAGTACTGATTGTATATGTTCTGTAGTCATAGATGGATCATGGAAAGAGTTTGTTGGTGTTGTTACTAATGTGGATGAAGAAAACGGTAACATAACTTTTGCTACACATGGAGACTACCTTTTCTATGTTGATGATGCTAACATTTATGCTGTAGGAGATGTGCTGTTGTATGATGGCAGGATCTTAGATGAGGATTATGCTATGACTTTACGCATTCAGCAATCAATAGTTGGAAAAGTAAGTGCAAAAATAAATGAACATACACTAGCATTATTCAAATCGTGAGAGACATTCATTTATGGTTGCTATCATTGCTTACACTACAATCTTCAAGCTCACACCATATCTTATAAATTGTGTATAGATTTCGTTATAACCATACTTTAGATCTTCAGCTTTGTTATTTTTGTATACCAGAATTTTGTCGATCTTGATGAACTTACTATTGGCACCACTACACCCACACCCAACATCTGACTCATCTAATACTAACTCTATTTTGTCGGCATCTGTTAAAAGTTTAATCATGTTCATCAGCAATTTACTATCACAAACTACATAACTATTGATTTTCAGAGGATTTGTTTCATACATGGCAACCAGCATTTCTAGAAATTTGTTTTTCTTCTCAAGTGAATCAAGTTCAGTGCCCAAATCTGCTATACCTCTGCTTGTTGCTTGTACTGATGGAAATGCTGATGGTGTCGTCTGTGAAGTAAAATTTACTGGAGACACTTGAGGATATGTAACTTGTGGTGGATTAGGAGGTTGGGTACTTTTGTTAGGAGTTATTTTTATGTTAACATTTGTGTTCTGCTCTTGTTTTACACTAGCGTCATTCTCACTTGATAAAATTCTAGCTTGGCGAAGAGTGTTAGACATTTAATAACCAACAAGAAACAAAAATGCTCATGAATAATAATTAGAAATTGCTCGGTTTAATAATCTTCTAACTCTCATATCTCTCTCATATTTGGCTTGTAATTTCTGTCTTTTCATAATTCCTTTCTCATCTTCGGGCATAGGTGTATTAAGAACTCGTCTGTAATATTGAAGTCTACTGTTGATCTGTTTTAATGTTTGAGTTGCAAATGTACTTCTCTGATGTGGTCTTCGGAGTGGTGGAAGACTCGCGAAGGCTTGTCCTGAGCGTGGCTGTAACGTCATTGACATTTTTAGTTGAAATAAAAAGTATGAATGTGTTTTCGTCAGCATTTGAAGGTGTGAGAATAGAGCAGCTCGTAAATGAAAACCCTAAAAAGCTTACCTACAACGAATTTAACTTACTTATGCAAAACTTTAGGCCCACAAAGAGGAAGCTAGATAATTGGTATAAAGAATATGAGAAAAGGTATATCAGAAAATATGGTGATTTATTAGTGGAGCCACCAATTAATAACCTCATAGGATTCAAGTCCAAAAATAAGGTAGCAAGGTTACAAGAATTAGAGAGTAGACTTAGGAAGAACACAGAAGAGATCCACAGTAATAATTTTCCATTAAAGGAGAACATCAAAAAGTTTCAGCTGCACTCTGTCACTAGTAGATATACATACTTGATAGACTTGATGCAGACTCAGGATATTGTGTACCTTATTGCTATCAACATTAATACTCGTTACTTATTTGCTAGACCTGTGAATGTAGCAGTGAATAACGGTAATAGAGTCATAACTAGGGAAATCAAATCAGCGCAGGTATTTATTAATGCTCTTGGTGATATGGTAGACTTTGATAATCTATATGTGGAAAAGTTAATAGGGGATGCAGAAAAAGCTTTCTTCTCTGAGGAGGCTATCAATGTTTACCATGATTTTCCACAAAGAATTAAGTTTGAAAAAGTGAGAAGACAAAAAGTGGGAGGGCATACAGAACCTTTGCATTCATCATTGGGAATCATAGATAGAGTTATACGTACTATTCGTGATATGGCTTACTTAATGAAAGTAGAAAGAATTACGCCGAACATTATGAGTGAAATAGTTTGGCAGTACAACAATAGCCCACACAAGACTCTATCTAAGTATGCAGGATTTGATGTAACTCCAAAGATGGTGCAAGATGATGCGGACCTTGAAGAATTCATAGTAAGGAAGATCGTACAAGAGAACTATGAAATTATGAACAGAAAAGATTGGAAATTAGAAAATGGGACTAATGTAAAGGTCTACAATCCTAAAGATACAATGATGAAAAGAAGAAGGGTTATACAGCCTGGAGAACATTTTGTAGTTGGTTATGAAGATGGTTTGTATAGAGTGAGAGATGACAAAAATAATGAGCAAGTAGTACCGAGATATAGATTAAAGAAGATGTATGGTTAAAAACATTGCTCTCCCCATGCCCCAATTATGGATCGCACCAATTATGGCTCATGACCTCGCACCAATTATGAAAAGAAAAATATGGTGAACTTTTTTTGTGATGCTCATTCATGGTCCTTCTTCATAAGTTGTTTTGATCTTTCTTTTGAATTTCGTAAGTGTAGAGATAGTCATATTTGAATTGAACTTGAAACATGGCTGTCCTTGAGTAAGATCAAACGTAATTGAGTTTCCATTGTAGAGATGCTCGTAAAGTTTCATATAATCGCCACCAAATTGTTTTGCCGCATGTTTGATAGAATTTAATGTTAGACCTTTACCACGAATCATAAAATCTATATCACCTGTAGAGTCCATGAGCTTGTCGATATACATTTTCTTCATGAGGAAATAACTTTCAATAGCAACAGGCATTTCATTGTGGTTGTTAATTGTTGGGAAATCACTATGGAATTGTCCTAAATCACTACCTATGAGTTCTCTTCCGTACATTTCTTTATAGGCTTTCTCAAGTTTGGGTAAATCGTTGAGTTCTATGTGCATGCTATCTGTATCTTGGTAGTATATGTGACATCCTATATCGTGGGCCAGACACATAACTTCATTCATGATTCTCTTACTCATGGATAGAACTTGTATGCCTAGTAATGAGAAATTAAAATGATCGTCTATAGGCTTGAGTACTTTTAATGCATGTAGTTTTGAGTTATGAAGTTGGACATCTTCTTTGATCTTCATGTAATTCTTCTTCCAATACTTCTCTAATTCATCTCCCTCATACAAATACTTGAACTCTTTATCTGTGGGCCTCTCAATAGTTTTACCATAGCAGCTGTTCATGATAAGTTTGTATAAGTTCTGTAATGGATTTTTTTGCTTCTTGTATTCGAGTCTCTTATTGAAGATTTCCCTAATGATTTTTTGAATTGTGTAATCTTTCTTACCGTCCCAGTAGTATCCTCTCAGTAATGTAAACTCTATCTTCTGGAAATTAATGAGATCTTCAAGGTAAATATTATCAACGATCATCTTCACGGGCTCTCCATTCCCTATTCTGTCATCATTTAAGTTCAGTCCATTAACTTTGCGAACTAACAATGGGAAAGGGTAATGTTTGTTTACTTTTGTGACCTCAATTTCGACAACATAAGCACTTTGCTTAGAGAGGAATTCCATATTGAGATTCTCTTTTTCAATAACTTTAGGAGTGCCACTTACGGTATATAAGCGTGCCATAGCAGACGGATACAAAGATACTGCATCGAAATCGCATAACTTCTTTTGTGTGTGCCATTTCTTGTTGTAAGCAGTCATGCATCTCCCACCGTAAATAGCATGTGAACAAAAGTAACGAGGGACACCACCTAATTTATATAAGTCGTGATCATAATAGACTCTCTGATTGAAAACTTCATTAGCGAGAGAAGAAATGGAGACAAAGTTGAAAGGATCTATATTGAAATCTTTAATGAAACCATCTCTGAATTTATTAAAGCCTTGTCGTAAAATGTTCACGTCTTGGGTGCAATAGAATTCTGCATACTTGTACATGTCAAATGTGGTATCAGAGAGACGACAGCCAATAATGTCTAAGTTGTGGCGGAATTGTTGTTTTGTTTCTTCGGTCCATCTCTTATCTTCATTTTCTCCTGCTTCATTAATCACGCCAACATTCTTCTTGAGTCTCTCCATGGTGTAATATTTGTAGGGGAAAACTTCTTTCTGTCCACTATCGAGATTAAACATTGATGGTAATTGTGATAACTTACATGAGAGAATAGGAAGTGTGTCACGGAAATAGAGTGTTTTAGATTTGTAGACAATTGTGCCTTTCATAAATTTGTTTCCTTTAATGACAGACTTCCTTATGCCATATGAACAAAGAAATCTAATGTCGTAAGCAAGATTGTGAAAGTACACTACAGAGAAATCAGGAAGGAAATCCAGAAATGAAACACTACAATTTTCTCCTTTAAATGTTTTAGTTATTGTGCCATCTTTGGACTGAAGAACGAACATGTATGGACGATGAATGTCTCCAGAAGTGTCAGCCTCAGAATCGCAGTACCAATAACTCTTTTTATCATTGATTTCAATTGTCTTCTTCTTCATTGTTTTTGGTTTAATAAGTTGAGTGCAGGATTGTTCGTCATAATCAAGATTAATTCCTGTGACATCCTTCTTGATATCATTATTGAAAATAGTTTTGAGAATACAACCGTCTCCGAAATTTAATGGACGAAAATAATTGTTCTTCATCAATGCCCTCACTAAATTGGAAGAACTAATGAAATGTCTTGCCTTCCTCCAATGATTGCTGTTGTACTCCATGTTAGCCTTGTCTGGTGAAAGCTCTGCGAGATGAGAAATGTAGTATGTAGAAAATGGTGTCAGCTCTTCAATAAAGTAGTGTTTCTCGTAAATGTTGAATTTGTGAGTACGATTTGGTTCTGCTTTCTCGACTCCTATGTATGAATTCTTCCCTATTGATTTCTTCTTGTTTTTGGAATTCGCTTCTTCATTAATGAAGGAAACACTGATGTGGATCTTAAATTCTTGACATAGATTGTTGATAGCAGAATTGGAGAGATATCTGTTGTTGATTCTTAGTCGCATTTTATTAAGTGTTTCATCATCATAGCACCCTGTTTGTTGAAGAGCATATATGAAGCAGCAGTCATCGAGTTCTTTTCGTTGTTTACCTTTACTGTTGGCAAGAGTGTCGAAAATTTGTAGGCGAGTCAGGTATTTTACTATCTCTTGTGGGCAGCTATCTTTGACTAAGAATTGAAAGAAAGAACCACCACGATCAGTATTACTTTTTACATTTTTGGTTTTACTGAAGATGAGTTGAGAAAAGAGAGACCATTCTGGGAGTTCCATGCTACCTTTCTCATAAAAGTACTCAGGTTTTACATCATCCATGTCAAATATAAAGTGCTTCTTAGTAAAGTTTTCCATTAGTTTGTTAAAAGCTTCTGGTGTCAAAGGTAAAGTCCGCCATTCATTATTAACTTTGAATCTGAGTTTGTATTGATTTGTGACAGAGAAGTTCTTGACAATAGTGTTGAAGAAATTATGAAGAGCAGGAAATAGTAAATCTCTACCGCGGTTCGTAAGTTGTTCGAAATTGATGTGCCACTCCTCTGGTGAATCATAAAGTTTCTTCATAATCGCGTCCACTATTTTTTCTTGTTCGTCTTTGAGCTTGATGAAATCGTTATAAGTGATCTTAACAAATGAATCATCTTTCGTGGTATTCCTCCATATGTTGTTCTTCAAGTTCTTCAAAAAGTAGTTATCATTATTGTCAATGTATCGTGGTATATCTTTTGGAGGTGGCACTTGGGGAATTTCATCTTTCGCGGGCACTTCTTCTTTTTGGTTTGTTACTTTTGCTTTTTCATTTTGCTCTATACCTTTCATGAACCAGAACATAGCTTCATAAATGTTGTCACCATCGTAACCATGATCACAAATTTCATATGCAATAGTTTCTATGAGATCGTTCTTGTTAACAAAAAAGTCATCTTCTTCTGTGATCTCTTCATTTACAATCAGGCTCAGGAGTTCATATAATTTTGGTGTTGGTGTATCTTCTAGTTTTGTCATTTGCGTTGTTTTATGTTTGATAAAAAAAAATAAAGAAACAAAAATTATGTTTAATAAATGGAATTCAGAATTTAGTCATAAACAAAAACCATCTAAAAATATTCTCGATTTGGACCATAACTTAATGGTAATTCGTGAGTGGAAAAGTTAGGAGGTTCGAAAAATAGAAAGTCCGACATTTTTTATTATTAATGCTTTTCATAAATTATAACCATAAACTTGTGAAATATAAATGGAAAATCAATAAAATTTTATCTCTCAATTACTACATAAATTATTTTCATTAATTCAGTTCAATTTTGATGAAAATTTTAAAGTTGACTTCCGGTTGACTTCCGACAGACTTCCGGATCTCTTCCACCACATCAAAATTTAAGTTCAAAAAGTGGAACAAAAATTTAAATTCAAAAAGTAGAACAAAAATTTAAATTCAAAAAGTGGAACAAAAATTTTGAAAATTAATGAAAATAATAAATGAAAATTTTAAAATGAGAATTATTTTTATGCGCAATACAGGGTCCGAAATCACCTACCTTTAATTACATATGAAAACACTAATGAAAACCCCGCACAAGTCCATAAATTTATCCCACATATGTAATTCGATAAAATGGCGATCGCTCAATGACGTTGATTTTGATTTTGAAAACGGTCCTGAGCATTGTTTTTGAGAAATCACGCCTATTGAAGATAATATTGGAGAAAGATATAAGAATTGTATCGAAAGTTTAACAGTTGTACTTGCGCTAGGCGGACGACATTAAAAAGGGGGAGTGAGGACTTCGGTCCGAAATCACCCTTTTTATCATACTACTGGGGAATCAGTAATGGAAAGAAAATACGGGGTAATTAAAAAAAAGTTTAAAAGAAACATAAAAACAAAGAAAAAGAAAAAGTAATTGATGTATAAAATATTTTATTGACAAGTTTTATAACAAATTAATAAATAAAACAAAACAAAGACGCATAATTAGATTAAAAAAAAAAATCTTATCCAATATCTGAAAAAAGTAAATTTGAGAGATGCTCATTTCTTGGAATAATTGAGTCACGTCTCTTTTTAACGCATAAAATAATGATTATTATAATTGAAATTAAAAACAAAACAGAACAGATTATTAAAATATACAAATATAAATTTTCAAAGTCCCTAATACGACTAGAATCATTTCCTCCTTTGAAAGTTTGTGATTGAGAAGGGAAAGCAGTTATAACAGAAAAAGATTGCGAATCTGTCAAAGTAGGAACCAATGATTTTGTAGGAATTTCAGACATTGTTTTGAAAGGAGAAAAAGTGGGAGATTTTGAAGGACAAATAATGATTTCTTCTGACGTTGAAGGAGAGAATGACAATGAAGGACTTGCAGACAAAGAAGGACTTGGAGATAAAGAAGGTGTTTCTGACTGTGAAGGCGTTTTTTTGATTAAATTGATTCCACAAAATGTGGTGCTGTTAACACCTGAAGAAAGAATAATTTCTTGATCTTCATCAAATGAACTGGATGTGCAATTCGGAAATTTTGTCGAATTATAAATGACAACAGAAAATCTTGTTGATTTAAAGGCGAATTTATCGATTGACAAACTTCCGTCATTATTTAAGATTGTCAATGAACCATTCAATCCAGAACAGTATTGGAATGCAGACATTCCCACCGATTTGATTGACTGGTGGAGTTGCAGATCATTTGTCAAACCAGAACAATTGTAAAATGAGTACATTCCAATCGTCTTTAAGAAAATCGGGAGAGTCAATTGTCCCTTCAGTCCAGAACAATTGCAGAAGGCATAATCAGAAATGCTTATGATTGTATATGGAATGGTTAACGTGCCAGAAAAGCAAGAACAATTAGAAAACGCAGACTTGCCGATGAAACAAATATGACTCGAAAGTCGAAGAGATCCGACAAAACCAGAACACTCAGAAAACGCGTGATTTCCGATATTTAACATGTGACTTGAGATGGCCAAAGTGCCATTAAAACCAGAACAGTTGAAGAACGAATAGTCGCCAATGCTCGCCACTTTATCAGGCAGCTTTAACGAGCCAGACAATCCAGAACAGCGATAGAACGCATAACTCCTGATGCTTTCAACTGATTCAGGAATATTCAATGGGCCTTTCAAGCCCGAACAGTCCGCAAACAAGTAATCCTCGATGATCTCGAGTGACGAGAGGATAGTCAAGGTCCCATCCAAGCATGAACAGCCGGAGAAGACTCCTTCTTCAACGATGATTACAGACTCTGGAATGGTCATTGATCCCTTCAAATTGAAGCATCCAAAAAAAGCGTTCGCTCCAATTGAAAACAGTTTGTTTGGTAGTGTCAGATTTCCGTCAAAACCGTAACAATTTGAGAAGGCACTTTTTCCAAGTTCTTTTAAAGAATTTGAGAACTTCAGTTCACCGGTGAATCCATGACAATTTGAGAAGGCATCTTGTTGAATTTTTGTCACTTTTTCAGGAATGACCAAATTACCAGTGAATCCGGAACAATTTTGAAAAGCATATTTCCCAATAATTTTGATTTCACTTGGTAGGACCAAATTACCTCTGAATCCATAGCAATTTGTGAACAAGCTGTTGCTGATCGATTCCAGCAAACTCGCATTCAATACCAATTTGGTGAAGCCAAAACAGTTGCTGAAAATGCCAGTGGAGAGACCGATTGCTTGTGTGGAAATAGTTAACGTTCCGTCAAAACTATAACAGTTTGAGAAAGCATCTTTTTCCATTTGTGTAACGGTTTCGTGTATCGTTAATGAACCTCTCAATTTTGAACAGTCTGAAAAAGCGAAATTTCCAATGCCGATAACTGAATCAGGAAGAGTCAATGTTCCATTGAGTCCACTGCACCGATAGAAGGCATAACCGCCGATAGAAATAACCGTTTTTGGTATTATTAAAGATTCTGAAAAACCGTAACAATTTGAAAAAGCATAACTTTTAATAGATGTGACGGTTTCAGGTATTTTTAATTGACCTGTGAATCCAGAACAGTCTGAAAATGAGCTGGAGTTGATTATTTTTAATCGTTTTGGTAAAATTAATTCACCATTAAAATTATTACAATACGAAAAGGCATATTGGCCAATGCTGTTGACTGAATCAGGAATTAGTAGCGTTCCATTTAAGCTTGAGCAGTTAAAAAAGGCATAATTTCCAATACTTATCAAATTTTCTGATAAAAATAATGATCCTTTTAGGTTCGAACAGCCAAAAAAGGTGCAATCTTCAATATTAATAATTTTATTCGGAAGTGTCAATGATCCAGTGAAGCCTGAACATCCAGAAAAAGCGTCATGACCAATAAATATAACTGAATCTGGAATTATTAAAGAACCTGTAAAACCGGAGCATCCTTTAAAAGAGGATATTCCAATTCTTGTAATTGAGTTAGGTATCTTCAAAATTCCAGTGAATTCTGAACATAATTCGTATTCTTTGTCCTTAATTTCTGTAATATTTTCTAAAATGGATAATGGACCTGAATAACATTTTTCTGACTTGGAAGAAATTGAAGAGATTAAAAAAATCAAAAAGATGTTCATTACTATAAAAACTCTGAAAAATTCTTTTCAAATTTTTTCGTTTAAGTTTTTTTTTTATTGTCTATATTTATCTTTTAATATCTTTTTAAAAAATTCGTATTTTTATATTTTTAGTCATTTTTTAATTATTAAATTATATTTTATATTCCGAAAATATAAAATATTATTTAATGATATTTATAAATGTGAAAATATTTTAATTGAGATTCAATTTACTGTAGTTTATAGTATTCAAAAAAAATTGTTTATTTATTGAAAATTTTTGAATTTTACTAAAGATTCGTAATTTTTAAAACATAAATTATCTTTGAAAGTAAGGAAATATGCAAAATAAAATTTAAAAATCAAACAAATATTTATTAAAAAATTAATATATAATTTAAAAAAAAAATAAATATTCATTATTAAATGCAAAAGATATATATTCAAATGAATTCTTTGTTAACTCTCAAAAATTTTTAACTGAGTTATTAATTCAAATTTTGTAATAAAATTTAACAATAAATATTTCTTATTTCTTCTTAGTTTTGCAGCTATTTTTTATCATATTTAATTATTATTATTTAAAAAAAAAAATAAATAATTAAATATGAGATTCTGATTCTCAATTTTTTTCTGAGATTCTCATACAAACGCTTTGAAAAAGTTTTTAAGCACATTTTATTCACATTTATGAGATTTATTTCAGAAATTTTGATGGAATAAAATGACATAAATTTTTTTTATGTAAATGAAGAATATTTATAATAATAAACTATATTTTTTTCAAAGATTTTTTATCTATTGTAATTTTTTATGGGAATGATACAAAATCAGACATCTGGAAAACAAAAATAATATAGCTTATTACTTTTATTGAAATTTATGTTTACAATAGCTTCAATACTTTATAATTTGCATAAAACAAGTTTTGATTTCAAATTGTAAAAAGTTTGCTAGAAAACTTTTTATAGGCTAATAATATCAAATTTTGATTGCAGCCAATCTTTCAGTCTCTAATGATATGCACTAAAGAATAATCAATCAATCAATAACAAAATAACATAAACAATAAAAAAATCTAAAAACAGAGAGATAAATTTCAAGAAAATTTAATGAATCTATTGTTTTAACTCAAAATAAATTGAAAATTGTAATGTTAATAAGCGAGTAAATGAATTCTTTTTTCATTGAGGTGATTGAACTTCTATTCGTTGAGTTGTTAAGTCAATATCGAGCATTTTTAAATCAAAGGAGGGAGGAATGGTGATGCTAGACAACTCCAGGCATCCTTTAAAGCATTTCCTTCCAATTTTGGTCACAGATGAAGGAATGACAATTTTTTCCAAGGACGAGCAGTCTTTGAATGAGCATGCTCCAATTTCGGTTACACAGGGAGGAATGTTGATCTCTTTCAAACTAGTGCAGCCTTCGAAGGCGAAAGATAAGATCAATGTAACTGATTCTGGAAGTGTCACTTTTTTCAATGATTTACAGCCACTGAAAACAGACCTTTCAATCCGTTTAACCGAAGGAGGAACTGTGACTTCTTCCAGCGAGAAACAATCGCAGAAGGCATAACTGGCAATCGAGACAACCGTGTCTGGAATTGTGATTTCCTTCAAGCTTTCACACCCAAAGAAACAAGCTGTTTCAAATGAAGTTACAAAAGAAGGGATAGAAACTGCGATAAGTGACGAGCAGTTTCGGAATGCTGAGTTTGGTATCACTGTAAACGCGTCAGGAATGTTAATTCTCGTCAAAGATGTCGCATTCTGGAAAATGTAAGGTTTGAACTCAAATCCTTCCTGTGATATAAAACAGTCAACAAGTTCATGATTGTCACAATCGCAGGCAAGTTTCATTGCTGCAAAATAAACAAAAAAACAATAAAAATTTTATTTAACTAATCGATTTGAAACTTTACAAAATATTTTGTTTTTTCATAAATATCATTTAAAGATTTGGTTTTGAAACGCCATAAAAAATTATTTTTTTGTTTTGAATGTGATTAAAATTTTTTGTTTTGGAATTACAAAAATAACTTTGGAGTTTGAAAATTACTATCGAGTCGGATTTCAAAATCCTGCTGCTCACAATAGCAATTAAAATGTCAGTGTAATAATTCTCGATCAAGCAATAAAAGATCGTTCTATTATTGAAGTCAGAAGGAAAGAAATGCAGATTATAAGAGCTAAAAATGCCATCAATAACAATTTCATCCAGATTACAAAAAGTGTCAAGATTTACTTGCTCATCCAACTTGTTTTCAACGATGTATCGAGCAAAGCTGTTGTTATGAAAGAGAATCGCACGAGAAAGGCAGATTTGATAATTTTTGTATTTTGGCTCAATATTGTGTTTTTCGAGGAAGTCAATTAAGCCAAAATTATTTGAATGTAAGGCGAAATTCCAAACAGAAGAGGTCAATTTGACTTTTTTTTCTAGCATGAATTCGAAAATTTTAATCGCTCCAAAAAATGCCGCATACTCAATCAAATATGGCAGCTTTTCTAGCTTCAATAAGTAACTGTTTGTTTCATAAATTGAAGGTCGAATTCTCAGGTTCAAATTGAAGTCATTTTTTTCGACATAAGTTTTGAATTCTTCAAGCGAATCTGCTCTAATCAACCGGCCTACAATTGAGTCATTTTCAGCCATTTTGCGGTTTTCATCGAACGAATGTAATTGCTTCTCAATTTCTTCCCTTTTTTTATCATCTTTAATAAATGCTTTGACCTCGGTATACAGAAATTTTGAATAGTCAAGGTCAATTATTTGATCAGCGATTATTTGGTCAATTTCAAGGATCTTACTTTGAATAAGATAAAGAAGAATTCGCTTGTTGCTCTTGAATATTTTAAATATTTCAGAATTTGAAAAGGTCTGTTTGATTTTCAATTTCGAAAGAATTGCCTCTATTTTAGCGAAGAAATTGGTTCCACGGTAGTGATTATTCGATATTTGTACAATTAAATGAAGTAACAATCTAAATTCGCCATGATTTGCATTAAAATTTAATTTTTCAATTAATTTGAGCAAATTTTCAAAAACAACATTTTTATTATCACTTTCATCATCAATATATTGAATAACGAGCTCATAAAGTTCTTTTTTTTCTTCAATATAGTCTTTAAGGTCCATGTTTTATAAGTTTTATTTTATTAATGAAATGTTATTTGAAAAATGACAAATTTAATATTGATGTATATACCTATAAAAATCTTATTAATATACAAAGTTTACTAATTAATTAAATAACTAGTAAACTAATCAAATTATCTAACGAATTAACTAATTGGATAAGGAATTCTTATAACACTTCTATAATGGCAATTGTCGAGATATTCGTGAATATGGCATAACCTTAAAACTTTGAATATGCAGACCTCATTTTACTTTCTGAATTGTATAGATAATTGATGAATTTGAGCTGTTTCATTTCTTCTTTGAATTTTTCGCAAAGCACGAAAAAATGTGATGATAAACTTTTTGAGAATTGGCAAAAAGAACCTTTTAATTATTAAGAATTATTGTTTCCAGCAAAACTATTTCGCAAAATTATATTTTGAGGTTTCTAAAGTTTCATTTATCAACTATATATTATTTAAATATAACTAATAATTTCAGTATATGAGAAAGGGTGTTTAGCTCAGTGGTAGAGCGCTACATTTGCATTGTAGAGGCCAGGAGTTCGATCCTCCTAACATCCATATTTTTTATATTTTGAATTTTTATTAATATCTCAAGTAATTATGTACAAAATTATTAAATTTAATGTATTTAGGTGTTTTTTTATCATTAGAACAACCACTTTTATTAATGATTTTTTTTAGTTCAAATTATTATTATAAATCAACAATATTCAGAAAAGTGAAATAGAAATAATAAAAACAAATGTTTTTTTGAATGCAAATAGGTATAATATAAACATTTAGTTAAAGAACAACTAAATATTTGATTTAAATTGTTTTCATAAATTGATATAAAAAAAAAATTCATAAAAAAAAAACCAAAATGAGGCAATGGGAATCAAACCCTGATCAAGAGCGACAGCCAAATATCCTACAAATTAGACCAACTCAATATATTACTAATAATTCGATTGAAGTTTGGGAATGCAATTCCAGAATTTTAGAGATTGATTTAGTGTTGCATGATAATATTTGATGTATTGTTTTATGTATATATTGCACATATAAAAATTTTTACATAAATATAAAATTGTATATTTACTTTTTATTCAGAATTATTAGAAAGTACTCTATCTCCATTTTATGATTGAAACAAACTTTGAAAGTATTATTACCAATGAAAGTCATTAATTAGTTTATGGAAGTCTTAATATGCAAAGTATATCAAACTTGCTGTAATAAAACATTGCTAACTTATTAATTGAATCGTTTGTATAATACTCTAAAATAAAATATCCAAAGCCATTATAAACCATATCATCGTAGTATCTATCTTTTTCAGCAATGTATGTAGAGTATCCACGCATTTTGTTAATATCATTTTCTAAATAATTAGAAAAAATATAATTTGTAATTTCATTATGATTGCATTTAATTGCTTCAAACAAGCATTTATCGTATTCTGGCTTTATTTTATTTGATTCCAGAATATGAATTATGTCTGCGTTTCGGCCGTGAATTGCATAAAGGAATAAATCTTCTGTCAATTTGACATCATTTAATAATAAAAAGCGAAAGATTTGAATTGATCCGAAGAATGCTGCATATTCTATTAATGTTGGCGTTTTATCAAATAAAAACTCGTTTGTTTCAAATATTGATGGATTGATATGACTTGATAATGGGAAATCTGCTCTGGTTACATAAGTAATGAATTCATCAATTTCATCATTTCTTATAATTTCGCAAATTGGAGAGTCATTTTCACCTATTCTACATTTTTTCTCAAAAAGTTCGAAATCTTGTACGTTATAATTCAGATTTCACTTTATCAACTTTTTTTTGGCAAAGAGTTTTCTTAATTACTGGGAATATAAAGTGACGAAGTTTATGATATCGTGAATAACGGTTTTTGAACATTAATGGATACAAAGTATAATCTGATGTAATCATTCCATGTTCAAATAATGCAAATAGCATCCTGGGATTTTTTTCAAATATCTTGAAAATCTCTATATTTGATATGTTTGTCATTATTATTGATTTTAATGAAATAATGATTTTCTCCATTTTATTGATTAAGTGATGTTTACGGTTGTGATTTCTTGATAAACTTGAAATAATTTTTAGAAATAAACGTATTGTTTCTGTGTTCCTATTTTCATCTAGCTTTTGAATATGTTTTATTATTTTTACAAAATATTCATCAGATTCATCATCATTATCAATGTAATTTAGAATCATATCTGTAATTTCGTTGCTTTGTTCAAGGTAATTATAATAATCTTCCATTAATAAAATGATTTGTTTTTTTTTTAAAAAAAATATTTAGTTCAAAATTATAATTTTAATTCGTCTGAATTTTATTTCAATTTTGAATGGAAAATTTTTTAATGGGCGAAAGCAAATCGACAAATAGAAATTTCTTCTAAAAAGATTGTTAAACTGTTATTTTAATGAAATTTAATATAATTATTTTTTTTGTTTAAGAACCATTTATCTTGTTATAATATTTATCTTGGTAAAAGAAAATTTAATGTAAGAACATCGTTTTGCGTGTATAGTCCTAGCACGAGAAAATTTTCATTTTTACATGGGAAAAAAATAAAAATTCTTTATTTCCATTCAAATTTTCAATAAAAATATAGAAAAATTCATGAAAAAATTTTTTCGCGTAGAAAAAAAATCAAAATTTTATGAAAATTTTTTTTCACGAAAACGGTTTTTGTTACTACGAATTATATAATAATTGAAACGAAAACGGTTTTAGAGAAAAAAAGGAAAGTTAAGGAACAAATATTTAAAAAAAAAAATCAAAAAAACAAAAACAGGAAGTATTTGATTTTTTTATCTCATCATTTTATACATCAAATTTCAATTTTAAAAAATTTTTGATTTTACAAGCGAAAATGAGCTTTTACTCATGAGTAATTAATGTTTTTCCATTATATTTAAATATTCAGAAATAATATAATATAATATATACCCTTAGAAATTAACTGTCTTTTTTTTTGCGGAATAAACGTACGAGTAAACGTAAGAAGAAAATTTTGGAAAATTTTCTCACAAATAATATTAATTACAAAAATAATTATAATTTCTTGATGATTGTAAGAACATCGTTTTGCGTGCATTTCAACTCAAACATATATTGATTGATTTCATTGAAATTTATCAGGAATATTAAAATGAAAATGTTTGAAGACTTACAATCATCAAAAAATTATAATTATATTTAAAATTATTCAGAAGTATTGAGATGAAATGGTTAATACAAAGGATTTGAACTTAAATTCAAATATCCAAATTCCATTATTAACTAAGATGTTAAAAAAACATATAAAAATAATTTTGTTGAACCATCTATTCATATTGGAGACTATATTGAAAAATGCTACAATGATTTTTGTTCCTGTTATTTCCAAAAATAATATAAAAGTGATTTCAAAAGAATATTTTCATTGTAGTAAATGCAAAAGATGGCTATAAATTTTTTCTTCTGTCAAAAATATCAAAAGACATTCTGGCATCCATTTACCAAAAATTTTTTTAGAATGTACAAAAATTGACATACCTTCTGCATCTTCTGAAGAAAGAGAAAAAGAATAGTTAAAAATATGTTTGGCTTTATTCTTTTGGGTACAAACACTTTTCAAACAATAGAAAATACATTTTTAAATAATATTACAGTTCTTCGGTATAACAAAAATCGCAATTGCTTATCATTTAACGAATGGAAATTATTGCGATTTTTTTCTAGATTTCATTCATCTAAGTGAAGAATTATATGATGCAGAAGTTTTAATAGAAAAAAATCAGGAAAAGTTTATGTCAATATGGAATAAATATTGATGAGGTTTTATCAGACGATTGACTTTAGATGCTAATCATGCTTGCGGTTTTACTTTGAAAGATCTATAATGAATATATACATCAGCAAAGATAGCATTTTCATTTTCCCACATCGTCATAAAATCATAAACAGGTTCTAAGTATTCTTTAAAAACAATGTAATTTTAAAATTAAATAAATACCCTTTCACCATAAAAATAAGAAGACTCGTAAATCATTGAAAGATTCAAAATTATTTCTAAAATATTTGAAAAAATTAGGTGTTTTCTCTTTTCCAAAATGAAACAAAAACGAACATATTCAACAATACAATCAAAAGTAAACACAATTTCTATTATTTCAGAAGTAAAAAGTTAGATATTCTTACAAATGTTATGGATATTAAAAGTTTTAAGTTAGAATTGCCTCGAATAATGCACGGAGATACATTTCCTAACTCCAAATTACTTTCATTAATATTTGGTTCCAAATTAATTATAAATAATTTCTATTAAATGATTTCAATGATTTGAAATTTTTATTTTATGTGAAATTAGTAGTAATAGTGTATGGCATGGCCATCTAATAATTTTACTCATATATGGTCCAGCATACTATTCTAGCCTACTGGCCAAGGTATAGCAAATCAGGTATGCTATGCTCTTTATGGTTTTTAACAATGATCTCATTACCAAACCTATTTGATAATGTTCGGTAACCTTTAGTAAACTTACCACATTTACACAATCTTACTTCGAATTTTTTTTCAACAAAATTAACTATAACAAGGAAATGATGAGAAGACTTGCCAGACGTGCATTAATGCATGGATATTTGAGATATTACCAAAACAAAACAAAAAATAGAAAAAAAATATGGATGTTAGGAGGATCGAACTCCTGGCCTCTACAATGCAAATGTAGCGCTCTACCACTGAGCTAAACACCCTTTCACATATACTGAAATTAATAGTTAAATTTAAATAATATATTTTATTTATATGAAGCTTTTAATAAAATTTGTCACTTTTTCTTTCTCAGAAACAATTTCATTTATTATGTGACTGTTCAATCTTCAATGCAAAAAGTATTTCACAATTATTACCCATCACAAATGCAATGGGAATGAATTCCTTTATATTCTATTATTCAATAACAACCATGGATTGGTGATTTGATCTTTGAAAAATATGGCTCATTAATCAGATAGATTTTGAATATAAACACTAATTTTAACTTTTATGAATAAATATTTATTTTTAGTTAAATGATTATTTCTCTCTATCATAATACGCCTTATAATAATGTATTTAACAATTGTCTGATTTGCAAATGATTCAAATCAAGAATCGTTAGAAAACCACACATGTTAAAGCATCCTTCAAGTGAAGACTCTCCAATGAATGCAACAGATTTATGGATATTCAAATCTCCTGCCAAGCCATAACAATCATTAAATGAACCAGTTTCAAAAGTTTTCATCGAGCATTTTTAAATCAAAGGAGGGAGGAATGGTGATGCTAGACAACTCCAGGCATCCTTTAAAGCATTTCCTTCCAATTTTGGTCACAGATGAAGGAATGACAATTTTTTCCAAGGACGAGCAGTCTTTGAATGAGCATGCTCCAATTTCGGTTACACAGGGAGGAATGTTGATCTCTTTCAAACTAGTGCAGCCTTCGAAGGCGAAAGATTCAATAAATAAAATTGATTCTGGAAGTGTCACTTTTTTCAATGATTTACAGCCACTGAAAACAGACCTTTCAATCCGTTTAACCGAAGGAGGAACTGTGACTTCTTCCAGCGAGAAACAATCGCAGAAGGCATAACTGCCAATCGAGACAACCGTGTCTGGAATTGTGATTTCCTTCAAGCTTTCACACCCAAAGAAACAAGCTGTTTCAAATGAAGTTACAAAAGAAGGGATAGAAACTGCGATAAGTGACGAGCAGTTTCGGAATGCTGAGTTTGGTATCACTGTAAACGCGTCAGGAATGTTAATTCTCGTCAAAGATGTCGCATTCTGGAAAATGTAAGGTTTGAACTCAAATCCTTCCTGTGATATAAAACAGTCAACAAGTTCATGATTGTCACAATCGCAGGCAAGTTTCATTGCTGCAAAATAAACAAAAAAACAATAAAAATTTTATTTAACTAATCGATTTGAAACTTTACAAAATATTTTGTTTTTTCATAAATATCATTTAAAGATTTGGTTTTGAAACGCAATAAAAAATTATTTTTTTGTTTTGAATGTGATTAAAATTTTTTGTTTTGGAATTACAAAAATAACTTTGGAGTTTGAAAATTACTATCGAGTCGGATTTCAAAATCCTGCTGCTCACAATAGCAATTAAAATGTCAGTGTAATAATTCTCGATCAAGCAATAAAAGATCGTTCTATTATTGAAGTCAGAAGGAAAGAAATGCAGATTATAAGAGCTAAAAATGCCATCAATAACAATTTCATCCAGATTACAAAAAGTGTCAAGATTTACTTGCTCATCCAACTTGTTTTCAACGATGTATCGAGCAAAGCTGTTGTTATGAAAGAGAATCGCATGAGAAAGGCAGATTTGATAATTGCTGGATTCTGGCTCAAGTGTGTATTCTTCGAGGAGGTGAATTAAGTCAGGATTATTTGAATGTAAGGCGAAATTCCAAATAGAAGAGGTCAATTCGACTTCACTTTTTAGCATGAATTCGAAAATTTGAATGGCTCCAAAAAAAGCTGCATACTCAATCAAATATGGCAGCTTTTCTAGCTTCAATAAGTAACTGTTTGTTTCATAAATTGAAGGTGGAATTCTCAGGTTCAAATTGATGTTACTTTTATTGACATAAGCTATGAATTCTTCAACTGAATCTGCTCTAATCAACTTTCCTATAATTGAATCATTTTCAGCCATTTGGCGGTCTGCTTCAAAAGAATGATTCTCAATTTCTTCCTTTTTTTTATCATCTTTAATAAATGCTTTGACCTCGGTATACAGAAATTTTGAATAGTCAAGGTCAATTATTTGATCAGCGATTATTTGGTCAATTTCAAGGATCTTACTTTGAATAAGATAAAGAAGAATTCGCTTGTTGCTCTTGAATATTTTAAATATTTCAGAATTTGAAAAGGTCTGTTTGATTTTCAATTTCGAAAGAATTGCCTCTATTTTAGCGAAGAAATTGGTTCCACGGTAGTGATTATTCGATATTTGTACAATTAAATGAAGTAATAATCTAAATTCGCTATGATTCACATCAAAATTTATTTCTTCAATTAATTGGATCAAATTTTCAAAAACAACATTTTTATCATCACTTTCATCATCAATATATTGAATAACGAGCTCATAAAGTTCTTTTTTTTCTTCAATATAATCTTTAAGGTCCATTTTTATAAGTTTTAATTAATGAAATGTGATTTGAAAAATGAAAATAAATAATACAAATTTCAGAACTAAGGCATTTTGTCCAGAGTTTTTATTATATAAAATTTGGCCAATGTTAAAAAGCAAAGCTATTTTTTTTTCCTTTTATTCGAAGTACATTCAATTGAATATAATTTTTTAGAAGGTATTCAATTGAATACAATAAAAAGCATAATAATTACATTAATTTAAATAAAATACGGTCTTGGTGCTATGCCGAATTTCCCGAAATGAACCAGGATGTATTTAATTTCCTCTTGGAGGACCGATTTTACCTAAATATTCAAGATAAATATGGTATTCATCTTACTGTAATAATGAAGTTACTTTTGGACCAAGTTCATAGCATGATTCTTTACATGTTGTAATTTCATAGGCAAGGATTGAAAAGACATAAACAACAATTCTGGAATCATAATATGTTTCACAGAGTAAGAATTCGGGCGATATGTAAAAAAAGTTTTAATTTATGTAATGGCCAGATGTTCTTTGACATGTAAAAAGAAAACAAAAAAAAAAAAACATAGAAAAAATATGGATGTTAGGAGGATTTGTTTATTAAGTAAGTAAGATAAGAGTTAAGAAAAGTTAGAGTTCATATAAATGAAAATGGTGAGGTGAGGTGAAAAGATGTAGTGAAGCGTTGTTATTAAAGATTTTGTGTATATAAATTTTCATGAGATGGTTCATCGTCTTCATCATCTTCAGAAACCGAATCAAGTGTTTCATTGCAATTAAGAGGGGCCCCAGAACTATTTGCCATGTGATCTGAACTTCTGTGGGGACATTCAAACCAAATTTTCAGAGACCCGATGAGGGCAGCTCTTGAAACACTTCTGATAACAGTTTTACCTATACTTTTGTAAAGAAAAAGATGATTGATATCTGTTAACGAATCTTTATAGACTGCACCAAGAGAAGAAACGATAATCACAAAAAGTTGAACTTGTATTTTAAGACCCCTTATGTGATTAATGAGGTCTCTGTATTTGTCTTTCTTTTGGTTGTAAACCATTGAAAGTGTATCTTCACCATCTCTTTGACAAGCGTACGGGACACTGATCTCGATGATAAAACATTTTGAACGGTTATTCAGCCATATCACGATATCGGGTCTCAACCGTTTAAGGTTATCAGGTAATTCATTAAGATGAAGTGACCTGTCACAATAAATTTCGTCTACGTCATGTAAATTTCTAACGTGTTTTACGATAGCGGCCTGAACTTTGTTATGTCTTTGAGTATATGCTTGATATTTTGCAGTGCAGCCATTAAGGATGTGGGCCAGGCTTTGATTCCTGCTTTTATTTTGCCTCAAGCACAATTCACAAGGTGAATGTTGGCGGTTATTCATTATTTCAACAAACTCAGGCGTAGGCAAAAGGTTTGCCCTACTTTGGAAGGCGAATTTGAAAAAAGTGTCACTTACGGGATACTGCTGTCTAACTGCGTAGTCGTTAGATAACGGATTATTATTGAATGCTGATAGGGAGTGAAGGTGAAATGTATTGGCTGCTAATTTTGATTTCCATCTGTCCCTTCTCCTTTCCGTTAAGAAAAGTGACAAATTTTTGCAGTTTTGAAGATGAACGCTGTCATGTGTCAATGTATCTGTGAGGACCAATTGAGGGCAATCATTGTGATATGAGGTGTTCAGAGTGTCATCGTTGAGGTTATCGTCATCGTAGCTGAGGGTTAAGTCCAAGTTTTTCAGAGCTTTTCTGGCTCTGTTGATAATGGAATTGGTCCCTGGAGCTTCTGTGTCTTGTGTATCGGAGTTCCAGTTGAGGAATTTTTGTGAGCTGATATCGTTAACGATACCAATTTTTCTCATATGTCTTTCGTTTTCAATTGAAATGTTTGTGAGTTTCCTGATAAGAGTATCTTTGTTCAGGAACATTCTTAGAAAAGATTTAATTTTACCAGTGTCACTTTTTTCCTTGATAGATGGTATAGACAAACCGCCATCTTTCCATGAAGCATGCTTAATGGCAATGGGTAAGGCACCTCCGATAAGTTTGTTAACCATAGCACCTAATGTATCATCAATTCTCTCAATGTCTTTCACCTTTAATTGACCATTCTGAAGAGAGAAGTCAAGGGTCGGAATCAAGAATGTTTTGAATGCATGAACTTTTTGAACTATTTTAAGATCAGAGTTAAAAATCTTCTGAGCTTTAGAAATAAATTTCAAAACAATGTCAGTTGATGTTTTAAGTTTGGCGGTTTTTCTGGCAGTTATCGGTGTCCCAAGATAACGGATAGATTCATCAATGCCAACGAAGGGGATCATGACGTTGTTGATTGAAAAGCCTTGAGACAGACCACATCTCCGACGGTTATTGAGGAGATATCCGAACGAACAGGATTTCAAAGGAGCAAGTTCCATCCCAGAGTACTGACAAAATCGTTCGCAAGTTCTGAGCATGTTGTTCATTCCATGATATGAATCTGAGATAAGTAAGATATCGTCTGCATAGGCCAAAATATTGAATGAAGAACGATCATCTCTAGGGCCAAATTTGTATCCGTCATTTTTATTGAGATTATTGATCGCCTCAAATAATGGTTCCAGGCAAAGGTTGAAGAGGAGAGGGGAGACGGGGCACCCCTGTTTTGTACCTTTCTTGATATCTATCGCTTTTGAAGAGTAGCTTGATGTGACGATATTAGTTGTGGCTCCTAGATAAACGTCTTTAATAATATCAATGAATTTTTCAGGGAAGCCTTTCATTATAAGAGATGAGAATATCATCTCATGAGGGACTGAGCCAAATGCGTTTTTGAAATCAAGAGCGGTTATAATGATATCCTTATTCTTTCTGATTGCGTCACAATATAACTCAGAAATAATAGATGCATTATCAGAACAACCGTTTATGCCTGCAATGAATCCTCTTTGATTAGGGGAAAATACGTTAAGTCTTGTATTGAAAAAGTTGATACCCCGTGCCCACAAACAACTGAATATTCTGTATATCGCATTTGAAATAGATATCGGTCTCCAGTTGTTTGGGGTACTAGGGTCACCTTTCTTATATATTAACCTTGTATGAGACGTTTTCCAACCGCTTGGAACACGGTTATAGTTGATGATGATATCGTTAATTGCGACGATGAAGTCAGCTGCAGCGTTCGGAACCAACTTGAAAATTGAATAGTCAATAGCATCGGGACCTGCAGCAGATTCGTATTTTCTCGATTTAATAACGTTAATTATTTCATCTTTGTTACTGATGAAATCAATGAATTCTCTTCTATCGTCATCAGAAAAAGTTTCATGAAGTGAAAAAATTCCTTCTTCATCTGGTTGGAATACTTTTACATTTCTGCTGAATGTTGATGCAAAATAGTCTCTAACCACATCTTCATCAATCTGACATTCAGGGGAAGATTTGTTGAATATAAAATTGTTTAATGTTTTCTTAGCGTTATCTGAGTATGCTTCTTGTAACCTCTTTTTTTGAATGTTCTGACTTTTTAAGCTCATTTCGTCTTTTATAAGCTGACCAATTTTCCCCTCAATCCATTTCGAACACGCTGCTGCTTTTTCCTTAATGTAACATAAATCATCACATATGTCTAAAACGTTCTCCTTATTAAAAAGTTCAATTCTGACTTCAGGTGGGATGACTTGGACATTTTGTATGATTCGACTCAATGCTTTCTCAAATTTTGAGTCTTCTGCCAGTCTGTCCATTTCGTTAACTACTTCAATGTCGCTTGCCAGTTTTTTGAGATTACTCAATTTTCTTTGAATACTGAAGAGTTCTTCGTGTTTAATATTATTGAACTGGCGTTTTTTCCTTTTGTGATAGATGAACGAAGGTTCAATATTAAGTTTGAGAGCGACATGAGTTCTGATACGGTGAAGTGATTCTTCATACGCACCCTCAAAGATTTTCCATCTCAATTGAGGGTCAACATCCTCCATTGCAGTTGGATTGAATTCAATGATGAGAGGCGTGAGTTCAAGTTGAAAGAGATCTTTGAGACCAGAGGATATCAGCTTCCTTTTGTCCCGGTCCAGTTTGGGAAGATGAATACAGCCTCTTTGTTGAGCATCATTGAACCATTTCAGTCCTTGCGATATCTTCTTCATCTTCGGGTCTGTTGGGAAGTTGTAAATGTAATTAGAATTATTTGAGGTCATAGTGATACGATTCAATGGCTTACGAATTTTTCTTCTGGATTGGCGTAAATCATTGAATCGGCTTGGGATGTTGAGACTTCTACAATTATGTGATGTTATATTATTGTTATGAGGTGAGTCTGAGATCTGCTCCTCACTGTCTGAATCACTAAACGAGAATGAGTCGAAAGTTATATTATTGTGTGATTCGGAATTAGGAATATGATTGTGAGAATGACGAAGTTCAATAGGCGAATTGTGATGTTCTTCGATAATACCTTTAGCTTCGGGTTGATTGCTATTATTTCTAGAAAGATTATTTTCAATTTGAGTGATGTGATGTTCTTCAATGTTTTGATTAGTTTCGAATTGAGTGTTACTATTTTGAGAAAGATGATTTTCAATTTGAGTGATGTGATGTTCTTCAATGTTTTGATTAGTTTCGAATTGAGTGTTACTATTTTGAGAAAGATGATTTTCAATTTGAGTGATGTGATGTTCTTCAATGTTTTGATTAGTTTCGAATTGAGTGTTACTATTTTGAGAAAGATGATTTTCAATTTGAGTGATGTGATGTTCTTCAATGTTTTGATTAGTTTCGAATTGAGTGTTACTAATTCGAGAAAGATGATTTTCAGTTTGTGTGATGTGATGTTCTTCAATGTTTTGATTAGTTTTAGATTGTGTGTTGTTATTACGAGAAAGATGATTTTCAATTGGATTGATGTGATGTTCTTCAATGTTTTGATTAGTTTCGAATTGAGTGTTACTAATTCGAGAAAGATGATTTTCAATTGGATTGATGTGATGTTCAGAAAGATGATTATCAATTTGAGAATTATGATGATCTTTCTTATTTACATAATCAATATAATTGCCAATATAAGAGCAAAGCCCATCATTTTCATTCAAAGATGGATGCAAATCAAATGCTGTTACGTGATGTTCATCAATAGCGCAATTATGACTCAAAGAATGTTGAATATCAGAGGGAAAAAAGTTTAATGAAAGAGGAGAATCAATCTGTGTATTAGACTGAGAATGCTGGTCTGTGGATGACAGTGGCAGCTGGGGAGACATATTATGAGATGTAGGCGAGCCGTTAGTTAGAACATCAGGAGGGCTCTGAACGATTTTCTTTGGATTGATTTGTAAATTATTATTAAAGGAACAACAAGAATCAGAGTCAGAATCAGATTCTTTCAAAATATCGAAATATATTTTGTCAACTGTATTGAAAACGTTGTCACTTTTTTGTTGGTGAGATCCACTTTTTTCAACTCTTTTATTCTGAGGTGAATGTGACTGTGATGTGTTGTCCGTTAACAAGTGTTTGTTGGTTGCAGGTTCAACGTTAGTGTGGGGCAGATCATCGTCGAACGAGAAAGATAAGATTGCATTGTCACAGTAATTGTGCAAGTCAGAGTTGACTTTAATTGCGTGACTACGATAGACATGGTTTTTGAGAGCATTCTCATCACCAGCAGAGAAGTCACATTTTTTACAAACCCACACTTCATTGCTGCCTAGGAGCTCATTAATTGTTGGTAATCGATGAACTGTTTCATACCATGTCTTTAATGAACCCCAGAATCTTCCAAGATTTTCAATGTGTCGGAAGTATGAGGAGTGTCTGCAGCGGTGTTTGGCCATATTTGAGTCTCTGTCACTCATGTAATTACAATTCGGTTGATGGCAAAGAATCATCAGATTATTGTTTTTTGCCATTTGTCCATTTTTAAAGTCAAAGAACGGTTTTATCCGTTTCTTTGACATATGTGAAATGATGTTCACAATCTCATCTTTAATCAATGAAGTATCGACTTTATGAAAGTTTCTGATGTGCACTCGCAAGCTTCCTTCAGATTCTGCAATATGATTGCAATCATCAAAATAACAAATGTTTGGTATTGGAGCTGGCCAATTGTTTGATGTTTGGAGAAGATCAGCGATGTTAGAATTAACATCAAATGTCTTCTCACAGAGATACTCTGTGTTTTTGAGATTTGATAATAAAATGGTTGTATCAGAATCATCTTGAACGTTAAGGCAGTCGATAAGCGAATCTTCAAATGAGGTAGAGCTAGAATTTGGTGAACAATATTCATCTTGATTTGGACTGTACGTGATGTCATCAATTAATGTGTCATAACTGGAGATTTCCTGTGAGGTATTAATGGAATGAGTGTTTGAACCTTTGTTGATATTGATTCTAACTTTATCGAAGTCAATGAAGTCTGAGATCTCATAGTTGAGATTGAGAGAAGACTTGAGGAGAATTGCACATCTACAACGAATATCGTGGGGATCGTGCTGTTTAATAAGTCGGCTCAATGACAGCCATCTAGGTCCAATCATCCAATAAGATTCTAATAAGATGTCATCTTCAAATTTGCACCAAGCTGTTTTGTTTGTTTTATAGAGGAGAACGTTATGTAATCTTTCCTTGCACTGCTTAAAAGATTTATCATGTAGTAAATCTGGATATTTGCTTAGATCAGTCGAAATGTCAGCAGCATAACATTGTAGTATTATTTCGTCTTCTAGATAAGTGTAAGTCATGTCATTAGAATCCTGCTGCTGATTACGGTCAAAACAATCATCATAAGAAGAATCTGAGCTAGTATTACAAAAGTCTCTTTGATTGATAAGAAAATTGAAATGTAATTTGATGTCATCACAGTTTTTGTTCATTCTATTAGCAATTTTGTTCCAATTAGGACCAAATTTATTGAAGAGACTGAGGAGTCTGCTATCATCTTTTTCTGACCAGCATAGATGTTGAAAGTTTTGTGTAATGTCATACAGAATGTTGCTGTTGTTTATCTTCTTATGAGAATTATTAGAATCTTTAGGTAGAGAGATTACAGGATTTAAGATATCGAAAGCATCACAATCATCAGAGGAGTAAGAAAGAGAGGAATCGGAATTTGTGGGTGAAGGAGCGAGAACTATTTCACATCTATCCATGAAATCAGAGTCATGGGAACGGAAATCATTAGAATTAACAGGGGACTGTTTATCATGCAATGAATTATCAGCACCTGTGATAGAACTGTCTTTCTCCTCTTTATGCTTAGATTGGGTTGAATTGTTCTCAGCGAGTGCATTTGATTGGTCTTTCTGTTTTGTTTGGTCAATATGACGTTTTGACAGTGTCCTTTGTTTATGTTTTTGGTATTTGTGCTGTTGGCGAAAGTGCTTGAAACGAATTTGCTGCTGGTGCGAGCGATTTACTTGGTTTTGCTGCTGCTTCTTAGAATGAGTTGACAGAGTGACTGATTTGAAAGAATTTTTTGCAGGTGTGAATGCATCGTCTAATTGCTCTGGATAAGTGGATGAATCCATTAGTTGTTTAGTATCAGCGAGCGCATCGACTGATTGTACTGTGTCTGTGAATGAATTGGCCGGTAGTACTGCATCTGAGAGTGTATCAGTTAGTTGTTCAGTGCCTGTGAATGTATCTTCTGATAGATCTGAGCCTGTGAATGTATCGACTGGTTTTTCTGCAATTGTGTTTTCAGCTTCTGCAAAAGTATCGGGTGGTAGTCCTATGTCTGCAACTACATCGACTGGTTGATCTGCATCTGTGTGTTCATCATCTGTGAATGTATCGGCTAATATTTTTGCGTCAGTGATAGCATCGATTAATTGTTCTGTGTCTTCGAAAGAATCGATTCGTAGTACTGCGTCTGCTTGTCCAGTGGCTTCGAATGTTTCGTCTGATTGCTCAAGGTCTGTGGATAAATAGACTGGTTGCTCTGCATCTATGAATGCCTCAGGTTGCTTGAATGCATCAGCTGGTTGATCTGCATTTGTGTGTTCAGTGTCTGTGAGTGCATCGTCTGATTGTTCTGTATCTATATAATTAGTGTCAGTGAATTCATTAATTGGTTGTTCAGTGTCTGTGATAACATCATTTACTTGTTTTGCATTTGTGTGTTCAGCGCCAATGGGTTCTTCAAATGGATGTCCTGTGTCTGCAAATGCGTCGACAGAATGTTCTGTATTAGTGAATGCGTCATCAGATAATTCTGCGTCTTTGAGTGCATCGGCTGATTGTTCTGCGACATTGAATGTCTTGACTGGATGTTCTGGATCTCTTAATGTATCAACTGGTTGTCCTGCATTTACAAATGTATCAATAGATTGTTCTGCATCATTGCAAACTACAATTGGTTGCTTAGCACTTGTGAAATCATTGATTGATTGCTTTGTATTTGTGAATGAAACGCCTGTTTGTTCTATATTAGTGAATTTATCGACATATTGCTTTGTATCTGCAGGAAATGAAATATGAGAAGTTAAGCTCAACTCAGGGGAAAAAAGAAAAGAGTCAGTTTTATAATCAAAATTATCTGTGTCAAAATTATCCAATATTGGATTGGAGACTATTGTTGTGTCAAACTCTGTTAAAATGGATGGGTCTTCAACAAGCCCTCTCTTCATTTTCATGATAAATGTGGAATTTTCTTCGTTGTCAAATGAATTCATTAATTGAGTCGATGGGTTCAATTCCTGAAGGAAGAGGAAGGAATCCGGCTTGTAGTCGAACTCCTCGATGTCTTCGTCATCAACTGTTGTACTAGGAACTTTACATACCTCGTTTTCTGTATCAATACTTGGGTCTTCAACAAGTCCTCTCTTCAATTTCATGATAAATGTGGAATTTTCTTCGTTGTCAAATGAATTCATTAATTGAGTCGATGGGTTCAATTCCTGAAGGAAGAGGAAGGAATCCGGCTTGTAGTCGAACTCCTCGATGTCTTCGTCATTAGATGTTGTACTGGTGACACAAAGTATATCATTATCTGTATATGAAGTAGGGTCTTCAACCAGTCCTTTCTCCATTTTCATGATAAATGTCAGATTTTCTTCATTATCAAATGACTGCTTTAGTTGAGTCAATGGATTCAATTCCGGGAGGAAGAGGAAATCATCTCGTTTATAGTCAAATTCTTCGATTTCATCGTCATCAACTGTTGTACTGGGGGCATTAATCGTATCTATTTCTGTACAGATAGTTGGGTCTTCAACTAGCCCTCTCTTCATTTTCATGGCGAATGTCAGATTTTCTTCATCAACGTTAGAGCTAATAACTTGTGAAGGAGTCAGTGTCTGGTAGTACTGTGATTGCAAATGTAATGATTGGCTGTTTTGAAACAGTAAATTCTTCGGATAGTTGTTCTGAATCTGTTTCTGTGAGTGCATCGATTGGATGTACAGTGTATGAGACTGTATTGGCTGATTGCTCTGTATCGATGAATGTATTGACTGGTTATTTTGTGTCTTTGAATGCAACATTTGATTGTTCTGTGACTTTGAATACATCGACTGTTTGGTTTGCATCTGTAAATGCCTCAGTAGATTGTTTTGCGTCAATGAATGTATTGACTGATTGTTTTGCGTCTTAGAATGCATCGATTGAATGTTCTGTATTTGTGAATGTATCATCTGGATGCTATGCTTCTGTGAATGTATCGACTGGTTGCTTTGCGTCTGTGAAAGCATCGACTGGTTGCTTTGCGTAAGTGGGTGCCATTGGTTGCTGTGAGTCTGTGAGTTCAAAGACTGGTTGTTTTGTGTCTGTGAATGCATCTTCTGTTTGCTGTGTGTCTGTGAGTGCATCGACTGGTTGATTTGCATCCGTGTGCTCTGTGTCAGTGAATATATCGATTGGTTGTTCTGTATCTGAGAATGTAACAATTGGCTGTTTTGTGTTTGTGAATGCATTGACTGGAAATTCCGTAAGTTCGAATGTGTCATCTGTTTACTCCATAGATTTGGTCTTGTTGACTGGTTGTTTGGTGGAATTGACCGCCGAGAATGATTAATCAGATATTGTGGCTGCGTAGAAAGCTGTTGCTGTTTTTGTGATTGTATCGGCTGACTTGACTGTTTGTGCGATAGTATTGATAGTTCAGTCTGCGGTTGATTATTCTGTACTTGTGAAAGATTTGAATGGTGAGTCTGTTGTTGTGATTGCGTCGATTGGATATTCTGTTGTTGAGAATTCTTCAGTTTGTTATTCTGTATCTGCGATTGAATTAGCTGGTTATGATGTGGTTTATGTTGTTGAGAAATTGGGATATCAAAATGAGATTTAGGTGGATGTTGTAAATGGTAAACATTTGGAGTAAATTGTTTATTTGTTGGGCGATGTTGTTTAATACAATGTTCGCGGTTGTTAAAAGAAAATTTATTAAAATTATAAAATTGAATTTCAAAAGTGTTTGGATTGAAAATAGAAAAGGAGTCATAATTAAACTTGTTAGACTCCGAAAATTGAGATAATTTACGATTTTCATGGTAATTCGTGAAAAGGAATAAATCTTGATAAGGTTGGTCTATAAAGTTTGGTATAGATGTTTGATTCGTATAAGGTAAAGAATTGGGTTTGTGAGGTGAAGTTGGTCGGTTAGGTAGGTTTTCTTTATAAAAAGAGATATCGTTAGAAAAATTTTCGCGAAAATTAGCGGGAGGGGTATCAAACGAATTAGCGTCTTCTGCTGATTGCAAATATGCCATTATCGTTGGCTAAAAAGGTAAGGACTAAAAATAAAAAAAATATGGATGTTAGGAGGATCGAACTCCTGGCCTCTACAATGCAAATGTAGCGCTCTACCACTGAGCTAAACACCCTTTCACATATTCTGAAATTAATAGTTAAATTTAAATAATATATTTTATTTATATGAAGCTTTTAATAATATTTGTCACTTTTTCTTTCTCAGAAACAATTTCATTTATTATGTGACTGTTCAATCTTCAATGCAAAAAGTATTTCACAATTATTACCCATCACAAATGCAATGGGAATGAATTCCTTTATATTCTATTATTCAATAACAACCATGGATTGGTGATTTGATCTTTGAAAAATATGGCTCATTAATCAAATAGATTTTGAATATAAACACTAATTTTAACTTTTATGAATAAATATTTATTTTTAGTTAAATGATTATTTCTCTCTATCATAATACGCCTTATAATAATGTATTTAACAATTGTCTGATTTGCAAATGATTCAAATCAAGAATCGTTAGAAAACCACACATGTTAAAGCATCCTTCAAGTGAAGACTCTCCAATGAATGCAACAGATTTATGGATATTCAAATCTCCTGCCAAGCCATAACAATCATTAAATGAACCAGTTTCAAAAGTTTTCATCGAGCATTTTTAAATCAAAGGAGGGAGGAATGGTGATGCTAGACAACTCCAGGCATCCTTTAAAGCATTTCCTTCCAATTTTGGTCACAGATGAAGGAATGACAATTTTTTCCAAGGACGAGCAGTCTTTGAATGAGCATGCTCCAATTTCGGTTACACAGGGAGGAATGTTGATCTCTTTCAAACTAGTGCAGCCTTCGAAGGCGAAAGATTCAATAAATAAAATTGATTCTGGAAGTGTCACTTTTTTCAATGATTTACAGCCACTGAAAACAGACCTTTCAATCCGTTTAACCGAAGGAGGAACTGTGACTTCTTCCAGCGAGAAACAATCGCAGAAGGCATAACTGCCAATCGAGACAACCGTGTCTGGAATTGTGATTTCCTTCAAGCTTTCACACCCAAAGAAACAAGCTGTTTCAAATGAAGTTACAAAAGAAGGGATAGAAACTGCGATAAGTGACGAGCAGTTTCGGAATGCTGAGTTTGGTATCACTGTAAACGCGTCAGGAATGTTAATTCTCGTCAAAGATGTCGCATTCTGGAAAATGTAAGGTTTGAACTCAAATCCTTCCTGTGATATAAAACAGTCAACAAGTTCATGATTGTCACAATCGCAGGCAAGTTTCATTGCTGCAAAATAAACAAAAAAACAATAAAAATTTTATTTAACTAATCGATTTGAAACTTTACAAAATATTTTGTTTTTTCATAAATATCATTTAAAGATTTGGTTTTGAAACGCAATAAAAAATTATTTTTTTGTTTTGAATGTGATTA
The DNA here is from genome assembly GCA_039105265.1 of Tritrichomonas musculus. Taxonomy (NCBI): domain Eukaryota; phylum Parabasalia; order Tritrichomonadida; family Tritrichomonadidae; genus Tritrichomonas; species Tritrichomonas musculus. Next base: position 2,737 of record JAPFFF010000076.1, on the reverse strand, counting down.
AAATTTTTTGTTTTGGAATTACAAAAATAACTTTGGAGTTTGAAAATTACTATCGAGTCGGATTTCAAAATCCTGCTGCTCACAATAGCAATTAAAATGTCAGTGTAATAATTCTCGATCAAGCAATAAAAGATCGTTCTATTATTGAAGTCAGAAGGAAAGAAATGCAGATTATAAGAGCTAAAAATGCCATCAATAACAATTTCATCCAGATTACAAAAAGTGTCAAGATTTACTTGCTCATCCAACTTGTTTTCAACGATGTATCGAGCAAAGCTGTTGTTATGAAAGAGAATCGCATGAGAAAGGCAGATTTGATAATTGCTGGATTCTGGCTCAAGTGTGTATTCTTCGAGGAGGTGAATTAAGTCAGGATTATTTGAATGTAAGGCGAAATTCCAAATAGAAGAGGTCAATTCGACTTCACTTTTTAGCATGAATTCGAAAATTTGAATGGCTCCAAAAAAAGCTGCATACTCAATCAAATATGGCAGCTTTTCTAGCTTCAATAAGTAACTGTTTGTTTCATAAATTGAAGGTGGAATTCTCAGGTTCAAATTGATGTTACTTTTATTGACATAAGCTATGAATTCTTCAACTGAATCTGCTCTAATCAACTTTCCTATAATTGAATCATTTTCAGCCATTTGGCGGTCTGCTTCAAAAGAATGATTCTCAATTTCTTCCTTTTTTTTATCATCTTTAATAAATGCTTTGACCTCGGTATACAGAAATTTTGAATAGTCAAGGTCAATTATTTGATCAGCGATTATTTGGTCAATTTCAAGGATCTTACTTTGAATAAGATAAAGAAGAATTCGCTTGTTGCTCTTGAATATTTTAAATATTTCAGAATTTGAAAAGGTCTGTTTGATTTTCAATTTCGAAAGAATTGCCTCTATTTTAGCGAAGAAATTGGTTCCACGGTAGTGATTATTCGATATTTGTACAATTAAATGAAGTAATAATCTAAATTCGCTATGATTCACATCAAAATTTATTTCTTCAATTAATTGGATCAAATTTTCAAAAACAACATTTTTATCATCACTTTCATCATCAATATATTGAATAACGAGCTCATAAAGTTCTTTTTTTTCTTCAATATAATCTTTAAGGTCCATTTTTATAAGTTTTAATTAATGAAATGTGATTTGAAAAATGAAAATAAATAATACAAATTTCAGAACTAAGGCATTTTGTCCAGAGTTTTTATTATATAAAATTTGGCCAATGTTAAAAAGCAAAGCTATTTTTTTTTCCTTTTATTCGAAGTACATTCAATTGAATATAATTTTTTAGAAGGTATTCAATTGAATACAATAAAAAGCATAATAATTACATTAATTTAAATAAAATACGGTCTTGGTGCTATGCCGAATTTCCCGAAATGAACCAGGATGTATTTAATTTCCTCTTGGAGGACCGATTTTACCTAAATATTCAAGATAAATATGGTATTCATCTTACTGTAATAATGAAGTTACTTTTGGACCAAGTTCATAGCATGATTCTTTACATGTTGTAATTTCATAGGCAAGGATTGAAAAGACATAAACAACAATTCTGGAATCATAATATGTTTCACAGAGTAAGAATTCGGGCGATATGTAAAAAAAGTTTTAATTTATGTAATGGCCAGATGTTCTTTGACATGTAAAAAGAAAACAAAAAAAAAAAAACATAGAAAAAATATGGATGTTAGGAGGATTTGTTTATTAAGTAAGTAAGATAAGAGTTAAGAAAAGTTAGAGTTCATATAAATGAAAATGGTGAGGTGAGGTGAAAAGATGTAGTGAAGCGTTGTTATTAAAGATTTTGTGTATATAAATTTTCATGAGATGGTTCATCGTCTTCATCATCTTCAGAAACCGAATCAAGTGTTTCATTGCAATTAAGAGGGGCCCCAGAACTATTTGCCATGTGATCTGAACTTCTGTGGGGACATTCAAACCAAATTTTCAGAGACCCGATGAGGGCAGCTCTTGAAACACTTCTGATAACAGTTTTACCTATACTTTTGTAAAGAAAAAGATGATTGATATCTGTTAACGAATCTTTATAGACTGCACCAAGAGAAGAAACGATAATCACAAAAAGTTGAACTTGTATTTTAAGACCCCTTATGTGATTAATGAGGTCTCTGTATTTGTCTTTCTTTTGGTTGTAAACCATTGAAAGTGTATCTTCACCATCTCTTTGACAAGCGTACGGGACACTGATCTCGATGATAAAACATTTTGAACGGTTATTCAGCCATATCACGATATCGGGTCTCAACCGTTTAAGGTTATCAGGTAATTCATTAAGATGAAGTGACCTGTCACAATAAATTTCGTCTACGTCATGTAAATTTCTAACGTGTTTTACGATAGCGGCCTGAACTTTGTTATGTCTTTGAGTATATGCTTGATATTTTGCAGTGCAGCCATTAAGGATGTGGGCCAGGCTTTGATTCCTGCTTTTATTTTGCCTCAAGCACAATTCACAAGGTGAATGTTGGCGGTTATTCATTATTTCAACAAACTCAGGCGTAGGCAAAAGGTTTGCCCTACTTTGGAAGGCGAATTTGAAAAAAGTGTCACTTACGGGATACTGCTGTCTAACTGCGTAGTCGTTAGATAACGGATTATTATTGAATGCTGATAGGGAGTGAAGGTGAAATGTATTGGCTGCTAATTTTGATTTCCATCTGTCCCTTCTCCTTTCCGTTAAGAAAAGTGACAAATTTTTGCAG